>PVJX010010514.1:0-24765 GCA_004027295.1 Dolichotis patagonum
CCATCTGCTTCTGTACCTACGCTTGCACCGTCTCCGCCTCCCTTTGTTCAATAGCTTAAAAACCCTGCACGGACCCCTCTCGGGGTCCTCCTTGCCTGCTTGCTTGGTGGACCCCATGCGCATGGTAATAAAGCCCCCGATATCATAACGAGACTTGAGTCCTTGGAGCCTTCTTCCGCGCGACACCGATCTTACACCTCAAATCCTTCAAGTTTCTGTAGTTTCCATTTAATATCTGGAGCTGACTGGGTCACAAAGGCAATGTTAATTGCCCATGCATTTTTAGGTTCTACCGGGTCTGTGGGTGTACAAATGTGATAAGCCTCTTGTAATCTCTCCAGGAAACCCCAGGGGGATTCATTAGCCAATTGCCTTACCTCTGAGACCTTGGATAAATTGGTGGGTTTCATGGCAGTGCCCTTAAGGGCTTTTAAAAACAGCTGGTGATACCAATGAAGAACCTCCTTACCTCCAGCCATATTGGCGTTCTGTCAAGATGGGACAAGGGCAAACATGGTTCTGGCATTCAGGGTCAGGAGATGGGTTTCCACCAGGATCACGCACCGCTTTTTGGCCCAAGATGTGAATGTGCTCCCTCTCCTCCACAGTAAATAGGACCTGTAGGATCTGCTGACAGTTGTCCCAGGTGGGGCGATGGGTAGAGAAAATGGATTCCAGGAGAGCAATGAGACCCTGAGTGTCCTTAGAAAAGGGTGGGTTTTGTTGTCTCCAGTTAAAAGGTCAGAAGTAGAGAAAGGGACATAGGTGAATATTGGTACAGAAGAATTTTCAGGGTTAGGAACCTCATGTAAAGGAAGGAGAGCAGGGGTTGCCAAAGAGGAGTCTGGCAATTCTGAATGCTGACGACTCCTATTCTGAATGGGGCTGGGGGGGATGAGTGGAAGGTGGTCTCAGCTCTGGGGCTGATGGTGCCAGGGCTGGGGATTGATAGGGCAGTGGCAGAGATTCTTCTTCTTCAGCAGGAAGAATCTCACTCCATCCTGGCTTTGGCTTTTCAGTTTTTAGTTTCTCTTTTAGCAATGCCAGAAGATAGGGAGGGTTCAACGTTGATGATTGGAAGCTTTGAGAAAGCTTTTAAGCCAAACAGGGGGATCATAGATAAGATCAATCAAACCTGGATATAAACTATCTGGTCTGGGTGGGTTGGGGGACCAAAGACATACAGTCCAATGGCTTGAGCTGCAGAAAGATCAAAACTCCCCATCAGGTACCAATTAGGAACCCCAGAGGGCCACTCAAGTTCACAGAGAATATGGAGTCTCTCAGGATGTACTGGTTCTCCATATCCTCGGGCCAATTCTTTAAAGTCTCCAAAGTGATTAAGGACCAAGGTTAAAGGAGACAGACACAGATGACGATGCTTGGTCCATGATTGTTTGTGACTGGTCAAAGACAAAAACACAGAACAAAACACCACAAAAGATGAGGAAAACACTGAACACACTTGGAAGAGTGCTTCTGTCAATGTCTGAGCAACCTAAAGGGGAACAATTTTCATTATAACCCTTAAATCCAAAAGGCAGCATAAGACCTGAAACAGAAACCAAAATGCAAAAGACCTGAAACAGAAACCAAAATGTAACAAAACCTGAAACCCGAAATGTAAACTGGCAGTTGCACAGGCACCACCAAGGACAGGACAAACACTGAACATACGCACACACTGAGGTTTTTCTGTCCACAGTCAAGCAACCTAAAGGGGAACAATTTACATTATAACCCTTAAATCCAAAAGGCAGCATAAGACCTGAAACAGAAAACAAAATGCAAAAGACCTGAAACAGAAACCAAAATGTAACAAACCTGAAATCCAAAATGTAAACTGGCAATTACAAAAACACAAGTTAAACGAATCAAATGAGCAAATGCCCCAAACAGGCAAAAAGCCTCAAATTACCAGAGAACATACCAGTCCAGTGCAGAAGGAATGCTAGGCATGTCTGCGATTACAAATCTGCGCACCCAAATAGACAAAACAAAAGGCACCCAAATAGACAAAACAAAATACAACAAATATACTTACAAATTTTCAGCCAATTGATGAAAAATAATTTGGGGAGCGGTCCTCTAGTCCATTGCAGATGAGCCGCCAAATGTGGTACCCCAAAAATTAGATGACGTACAAAAAAATGAGGGGAAATATACTGCTTTAATTTTAACTGGCACAAGTGGCACAAGCACGGTGGAATCTGGAGAATTGTGCAACCAGGTTACATTTCCAACGGGTTTATAAAGGCAAAAACCATAAAGCAAAGGTTGGGAGGGGCACAGGTGACCTTTTTACAGAGACAGCTGGATTTACAGGGATTTACAACTTGTGGTGGGCTCATTACAGGAAGCTTTACAACTCAAAGTCAGTTTACTGGAATATTACTGAGTACAAAGTTTACAGCTTTGTAGCTTGGTGGTTGGCTAGTTCCTGGAAATTTACAGAAAACAAAGGTAACAGCTTTGCAGGGAGGGAAGTTGCCAAATTCCTGGAATTTTACAGAGTACAAAGGTCACAGCTGCAAAGGTAATGGGGTTTTAGCAAGGCCTCAAGAATTTTAGGACGAACAATTGTTGGAGTCTAGGACAATGGAAACAGGGCATACAGAACAGGATGGAGGCACTTAGGTTAGAGTACAACAATCATAAAAACAAGAAGGTTATGACAACCTGTTCATAAATATGCATGTTAATATATTTGGGAATAGAGAAGAAATGAATAGATTCCTAGAAAGTGTGTACCACCAAAATGAAAACAAGAAAATATAAAGACACTGAATAGTCCAAAAAAACTCTCAGAAAATGACACAGAAACAGTAAAAGGATGCAAGTAACCCCATCAAATAAGAAAAGCCGAAATCCCTAAGGATTCACTGTTGAACACTAAAAGAACTGCAGGGAAGATGTAATGCCAGCATTCCTCAAACTCTAATGAAATTGGGAGGGAAGAAGTGTTCCCAGAGCCATTCTTGGAAGCTAGCATTTCCCTAATTCCTAAATCATAGAAGGATCCAACTAAACAAGAGAACTATTTGCCAATCTCTTTAATTCAGGTGTAAAATTCCTCATCAAGATGCTGACACATAAAATGCCACAAATCATCAAAATGATTTTACGTCATGACCAAATCAGCTTTATGTCATAGATGCAAGGAAGGTTCACCACATGCAAAACTATCAGTGTAATATATTACAGAAAGAGAAGCAAGGATCAAAATCAAAAGATAATCTGAATAGCTGTAGAAAAATCCTTTTTCAAAACCCTATATCTTTTCATGATAAAACTTGAAAGAACATAGAAGAACCTTATCTCAATCTGGTAAAATCCAATTGTGAGAAACCTACTGCCAATATCATATTAAGTGGTAGAAAACTGAAAGAATCTCCTCTAAGATGAGGAAAAAGAAAGGATATCCACTCTTGCTCTAGTTCTACAGTGAAATTTTTATGGCTTGTTTCTAGAGCCTCCTCAAAGCCTCAAGTACTTATGGGTGGGATTTTTCTGAGGTGAGTAGGTCTATGGAATGCAATACTGAGATTGAGGGTGTGTGATCTCTGAATTACTTCCCTAGTTGAATTATAATAGGTGTGGTTGTTATCTATGGATTTACTGAAAGAGAAAGCCCTACTCTTGTTTTGAGTGGCAGAAATCAATAGGCTTGTAGTCTGGATGGTTTATAGAGAAAGTAAGCAAGTAGGTTTGCTGCTGCTGCCTTCTCTCTTCTGTATCATGGACTATTAAAAGAAATCTTTCCTTCTTCAACTGATGTGTACCCAGTATTTTGTCCTAATAATGAGAAAATAACTAACAAAATACTTTAGTCATTAATCAGAGCACTAAAACAAGAGAAAAAGTGATATGTATGGGAAATTATCATTCATTTCAAATGACAATACCTTGTCCATAAAAGATTGTCCAAAAATTCTACTGTAAGACTTGTAATAAGTAACCAAATGAGTAATGTAAAAGGAAGAAAATTAGCACATAAAAATCAAGAACACTCCTCTACTCCAGTAATAAACTCACATAGAATGAAAAACTAGAACAAAAACAAAACCTTAAAATGATGCATAAAGAGCAACTTTCCACCAAACAGAACCTTAGGTAATTTATGACTACAAAAACAGCACTGAAAAAAATACCCATTGATAACCTAGACAGTAAGTGAGGCTCAAACATCAAAGATCTTAGTGGAATGAATACATGAAACCAGAGTGAGAAATTGAGTAAAAGGGAAGAATAAGGAAATCAGTGAGAGAAAAAAAGCACAATAACAGGCATCCATCAATATTCTTCAGTAATTCATCACAATATAAATAGTCTTTACTCCCCAGTCCAGTGGTACAGATTAGCAGATTAAATGAAAAAACAATGTGCAACTCTGTGTTGCACATAAGAGACAAATATAATCCATTAAAAAACACATTTACTGAAAACTGAGGCATGGAAAAATACTGCATGCAACAGGAGCCTGAAAAAAGTGGGCTTTACATAATACCTACAAATGAGAAATGAAAAGCTGAGCATTAAACCAAATATTTTACTTTGTTTTAGTGTTACAGTATGTGAATTTTTTTCATAAATTTTCAAAACATGAAACCGGAGGCACTCCTAGTGAGACAAACAACAAAGCAGAGCTGTGCCGACTATCTGCTCACTCTCCTGTAATTGTGGTAAGGAGTGGAAACATCAAAAACACTTTGCTTTAATCAACTGAAAACCTCTTCTGAAGATACACCTACCCCTAGCTGGGTCTGGCACCAAAGATATCTCAAAGAAAGACCTCACAGGTGTATGGCCCCTCCCTTAGAAAAATCCTCTCTCTAATCTTCAGTGACCTTTCATAAATGTGACTGAAGATCTGGGCACCTATGGATATATTCTCAGCTCTGGTGAGTGAATCTCAAGGTGCAGAATTTTTTTTCTGTGAATGTGTCTTAAAAGAACTTTATTATTGTTCTTAAAGCTACTTTTAAATATTAACAAAGACATACTGTGAAAATGTTGCTTCTCCTACTCTTCCTTGTTCACTTCTTCTTCCTCCTCTTTCTCTTCCTTCTCCTCCCAGGAAAAAAACAGGCCATAGAGAATGGTAGATTGCAGATTTACATACATCACAGGATTCATTATTGAATTTTAAAAGAATTAGAGGGTAGAAATAATGTCAATGCTCTTAAAAATTTTCCATGAACTTTAAGAGGAAAACTGCTAAATAACTTATTTGATACTAATATTGCCCACAAGCAAAAATTGGACAAGGACTTATCATAGACAGAATACTATAGACAAACTTCCTTTAGGAACCAACATGGAAAACTACTCCATATGATGCTTGCAGTCAGAATTTAACCCATCACTAAAAAGAACACAAATCATGACACAGTTGATTTTATCCCAGGAATGCAAGGATTGTTCCACATATATGTTAATAAATGTAAGGGACAAGGATATAGTTCAGCAGCTTAAGTGTCTTCTTGGCAAGCACAAGGATCTGAGTTTGATTCCTGGTACCAAAAAAAAAGTACAGAAAAGCTTTCATGCTGGGAGTTTAGCTCAGTGGCGTAAGTGCCTGCTTGGCAAACGTGAGGTCATCAGTTTGATCTCTGTCACACACACACAAAAAAAGTAACACATCACAGAAAAAAATGTAATAGTAAAAATATCATGATTAAATCCGTATATGCAGAAATAACCTTTGGCAAACTCCAACATTTATTAATTGTAAAAAGAAAAACTTGGTGAAAATAAATATAGAAAGCCTTATCTAAAAATATAGAAAGCCTTATCTAAAATAAGTCACCTATGACTTTCCCATTGCCTATATATACTAAATGGAGAAAATTTTAAAGGATAACTTCTAAAATCTGGAATAAAGTAATAATATCCAATCTCACAATTTCTGTGTAGTACAGTATTCAAACTTTCTCAAGATCAACTAAGGAAGAACAATCAAAGCAATTGAAGCAGGAACAGAAATGTCTAAACATCTGTTCTGGCAGATAACATGACTGTTTAAATAGAGCATCAAAAAAAAAACAAATATATAAACCAAAAAATCAAACTCCATCAAAGGACTCTTTGAACTATTAGCAATTCAATAAAGTGATAGGTTACAAAATAAACATACAAAACAAATAGCATTCTGACACTCTCTCTCTCTGTCACACACACACACACACACACACACACACACACACACACTCTCATACACAGTTACCAAGAAAAAATAATAAACAGTTCTATTCACAGTAGTTTCACAAATATTATATAGCTTGGAATTAACCTAACTGAGGATGAGAAGAACCTTTGTAATGAAACTATACTACCCTGAAAAAAAGATTGAAGAGAATGTTGGGCAAATGTGAAGGCATCCCTTATTCTTGGATAGGCATAACTAATACTTTCAAAATGCTCATATTATAAAAATCCTATGTAGCTTTAACAAATCCTCTGCTAATGTACCATCAGTGTTTTACAAAACTAAAATGACTAATTATAAACAAATACACATTCTGTGTAAATACTTCCATGAGCAAGAAGAGACCCTGAAGATCCAAAGCACTACTGGCTAACAAGAGGAAAGCAGCAGGCATCCCAATGCCAGAGTAAAAGCTATAGTACAAAGCTACAGAAGTGAACCAGCATGGTACTGGTACAAAAAAAATTAACAGATGGAATAGAATAGAGGATGCAGACAAACACAAGGGCCAATAGTATGTACCAGACATAATGAAGATCACTTAAACAATATTTCTGGCAAAACTGCTCATCCATATGCAGAAAATGAATTTTGATTCATATCTTTCATAATGCACTAAAATAAAATAAAATGAATCAGAGTCACATATATATAAAAACACCAATGCTGGTCTGCTGAAAAAAAAATTGATAACATAGCCATAATCAACAACTTTGTGAACAGAACCCTACCTTCACAAGAAATAATATTGATAATCAACAAATATTATTTTAAATTTAAGATCTCTGCACAGCAAAGGAAACAACCAATAGAGTGTAAAGACAAGAAGAGAATTTGTAAAACTGTGACAGCTCGTCTCCAGGCAGAGGAGTAGTATCTAGAATGTATAGAGAACTAAAAATACTAGAGCTTTCACTAAAGTAAAAGACCCAATTAAAAAGAGGCAACTGAAATGAACAGATACTTTTCAAAAATACAGATTTAGAATCAATACATGAAAAAAGTTAAGTATCTTTGGCCATTAAAGAAATTCAAATCAAAACAATACTAAGAGTCCATCTTACTCCAGTAGGAATATCCATTATGTGGAAATAAAGAAACAAATTTTGAGGAGGTTATGGAGGATAAACAGATTGTAATGACTGATACATTGTGTCAACTTGAAAATTTTAAAAGTATATCTAAGGGATTCAGCAGGAGCCATGGTGCTCCCTTTGCAAACATCCTCACTCTGTGCAAAAGGAGGGCACTGAGATGGTGAGTGCTGTACCCTCCTTGGCAGGATGAGTAACCTACTGACAATGTAAGGAGGAAGAGAGCTTGCTCTCCATTTTTCCTTATGCTTATTTTGCTGTCTTCTGCCACCTTGAAATGTTGCCCCCTCTCATGGCACCTTGCCTTAGCGTTAGCTGATTTCAGAGTGTAACCTCCACAACTGCTGCTAAATAAACTTTTTTTCCCCATAATTTTGGATGTTGGATATTTTGCTACAACAGCAATAGAAAAGAAAATATTATGGCCACCAAAAGTAAAAGACCAAATTAAAAATAGGAAATTGAAATGAATAGATACTTCTCAAAAATATGAATTTTAATAAGTACATGAAAAAAATGTTCAGCCTCTTTGGCCATTAAAGAAATGAATTCAAGTCAACCCTGAAAGTGCATGCTACTCCAGTAAATGGCCATTATCCCAGATTCAAGGAACAACAAATGCTGAGGAGGTTATAGATGATGAAAAATTCTTGTGCACATAGTGGAGGGTATTTAAACTAGTGCCATCACTTTTGATGTCTTTTTGAAGAACTCCCAAACAACTAAATATAGAAGATCCCTTTCACCTGGGTATGCCTTTACTCTACATCTTCTTGAAAGAGTTAAAGCCATCATAGTATACAAATATATGTACATATACATATTTATATTAGCACAGTTCACAAAAACTAAGTCATGGAAGCAGCCTATACCCAAGAAAAGATGAATAAAGATAATTTGACATATCTAAACAATGGAGTATTAATCATAAAGAAGGAATATTTTCAGGAATATAGATGAATTTTGATGTCATAATGTAATGTAAAATAATTCAGTTTTAAAAAGCCAAATATCATATGAGGGCTTTGATATAAAGGAACCAAATATAAACAATTTAGAGCACAAAATGAAAGCCCATGTTTTGAAGTAGAGATGTAGACTACGGATATGAAGGTGAACTGGGGAACAAAAGGAGATGGAAGTGTTTGAGAATAAGTGGAGTAAAAATGATCAAAATGCAATATGTGCATGTATAAAACCCCAAGTTAAATATACTCACCATGTATAAATGAATTAAAAGAGCAAAAGAAGCACAAGGTGTACACTTAGTAGGGGAGTCATAGGAAGGAGAAAATGGGAAATTGGTGTCCTTCATGCTAAATATTTCTTTATGAAGAAAAAAAGTTTTTGAAGAAGATAGAGGTGGCAGTTAAATGCACTACATGTGACCAAAGTGTACACTTGAAAATGATCAACATTGTGCTAAGTGAATTTTACATTAATTGAAAAAAAGGGTTACAAAATGGAACTCAGCTGAAAAAATGACGTGAATGTAAAAGTCTCGTCTAAAAACAGAAGTATAAATCAATGGAAAGCCAAAATAAATTTTTTCCGGTGAGTGATTCTTTAAAGTGTCATGTTTATTAGGTTTCTTGTGCTTGATAGTTGCGTGTATTCTGCTCTCCATTGTATGGAGGTCCACACATTAATTTTGTTTTGGGTTAAGAAAAACTAACTTTTTTTAATTTAAAGAGAATAAAACAAGAGAGGGCAGAACAAAGCAGATCAGAACAGAACAACATAAGCAGAATAGCACTTTACAATGAGACAACTAGACATCAACAGTAGCCATTAAAATAACACTTTCTCTGCTATAGTTGAGCATAGTTTCAATTACAATAATATCAAACATAACAAAACAGTATAAAACCATTCAAAGCAATGAAAGAATTACAAGACATTCTGAACTGAATAACAGAGAATGATTAATAACTACTATAATAACTCATTTTCCATAAAAAAATTTCTTTATACTATGACATACATTACAAACCAAATAAGACACACCATGACAGAACTGATGTTAATAGGAGAGTAGAAGCATGGTAGAACTTCTAAGCAAGACCATATTAAATCAGCAATGGCTGCCATAATGTTTTGTTTTCTTCAAAACAGCTGTTCATATCATCATGCGTAATAGAGTCAAACAAAACAGAATAAAACCATTCCAGCTGATGAATGGAAACATTGAAAGGCTTCAAAGCAATGAAATGGGGAATCATGATTACCGTACAATCTTATATACACTTACCATCTCTGAGACTAGGGAAACTATATGGTATTTAAACATGTGAGTTTGGTTTATTTTGCTTATGAGTACAGTCTCAAGTTGCATCCATTTATTTATAAATATCTCAATGTGATCATACTTTATATCTGAGTAGTATGCCATTGTATAAAAATGCCACAAATTTTTATCCATTCCTCAGTTATTGGGCACTTAGGTTGTTTCCAGGATCTGGCTATTACAAATTGTGCTGTTATAAACCTGCGTGCCCATATATCACTCTGTTGTGATGTTTTCAGTTCTTCTGGAAATATGCCTAGAAATGGAATAGCTGAGTCAAATGGGACTTCCAAACAGAGATTTTGAGGAATCTCCAGACTGACCTCCACAGTGGTTGCACCAGTCTGCACACCCACCAACAGTGGAGAAGAGTTCCTTTTTCCCCACAGCCTCTCCAGCATTTGTTGTTGGTAGTTTTGTTTATCCTGGACATTCTTTTTGGGGTGATGGAATCTCAGTGTGGTTTTAAATTGCATTTCTCTCATGACTAACGATGATGAACATTTTTTTCATGTATTATTTGCCATTCATGTTTCTTCATCTGAGGACTGTGTCTTCATTTCAGATGCCCATTTTTGGATTGGGTCTTTGAATTTCAAGGGTCTGATTTTTTTTAAGTTCTTTATAAGTTCTAGACAAAAGTCCTTTGAGGGACAGTCCATTAAGATTTTTTCCCAATTTGTAGGTTTTCTTTTCACTCTGCTGGAAATCTCTTTCAACATGCAGAAATTCTTTAATAAGATATAGTCCCAGGTATTGATTCTGGGAAGTATTTCCGTGTGGTTTGATTCTTGTTCATAAATTCTCTACTTGCCCCTATGTATTCGAGATTTTTTTACCTAGTTTGTATTCCAACAGATTTAGTGTTTCTGTTTTAATATTTAGATCTTTGATCCATTTAGATTTAGTGCATGGTGATAGACATGGGTCTAGTTTTAGCCTTCTGCATATGGATAGCCAATTTTTCCAGCACCATTTGTTAAAGAGACTGTCTTTCTTCCAGAGAGCATGTTTGGTCCCTTTATCAAAGATAAGGGGGTTGAGTGAGTTTGTAGTTGTGGTTGTATCTTCCAATCTATTCCATTGATCTTCAGGTCTGTTTTTATTCCACTACTATGTTGATTTTATTACAGTAGCTTTATAATATAATTTCAAGTCAGGGATTGTGATGCCTCCTGCCTTGCCTTTGCTGCTTAGAATTGCCTTTCATATTCTATGTCTCTTCTGATTCCAGACAAATTTTAGGAATGATTTCTCTAGATCTATGAGGTATGTTAGTGGTATTTTGATTTGGATTGTATTGAATCTGTATAATAATTTTGGGAGAATAGCCATTTTCACAATGTTTGTTCTTCCTATCCATGAACAGGGGATGTCTTTAAATTTTCTGAGGTCCTCTTTGATTTTCTTTTTCAGGGTATTATAATTTTCCTTGTATAGCTCTTTTACTACTGTGGTGAGATTAATTCCTAAGTATTTCATTTTTTTGGATCCTAGTGTGAAGGGTGTGTCTTATCTTATTTCTCTCTCAGTATTTTTGTTGTTAGTGTATAGGAACGCTATTGATTTTTGAGTGTTGACTTTGTACTCAGCTACATTGCTGAATTTATTTATTATAGCTAGGAATTTTTCAATGGAGTTTTGGGGGTCTTCTTTGTAAAGTATCATGTCATATGTAAATAATGATAATTTAACTTCCTCTGTTACCATCTTTACTCCTTTTATTTCTCTCTCTTGTCTAATTACTCTGGATAGTAGTTCCAGTACTATATTGAATAGGAGTGATGATAGGGGTCATCCTTGTCTTGTGCCTGATTTTAAGGAAAAGGCTTTCAGTTTTTGGCCATTTAATATGATTCTGGCTGTTGGTTTGTCATAGATGGCCTTTATTATATGGAGGTAAAGACCATCTAATTCGATTCTTTGTAAGGTTTTTTATCATGAATGAGTGCTGGACCTTATCAAAAGCTTTTTTTGCATCTATAGAAATGATCATGTGGTTCTTACTCTTGGCTCTATTGATATGGTGGATTACATTTATTGATTTATGCATGTTGAATCATCCCTGCATTCCTGGGATGAATCCCACTTGGTCATGGTCTATAATCTTCTTGATGATTTCATGCATCCTGTTGGCCAATATTTTATTGAGCATTTTTGCATCTGTGTTCATTAGGGAGACTGGTCTATAGTTCTCTTTTTCAGTTGGGTCTTTCTCTTGTTTTGGTACTAGAGTAATATTTGCTTCCAGGAATGACTTAGGAAGAATTGCTTCCCTTTCAATTTTATTGAAGGTTTTGAGGAGTGTTGGAATTAAGTCTTCTCCATATTTCTTGTAGAATACCGCAGTGAATCTGTCTGGCCATGGGCTCTTCTTTGTTGGCAAGAACTTAATTACATTTTCAATTTCATTAATAGAAATTGGGTTATTCAGCAGTTTTACGCCTTGCTGATCCTACTTTGCTAGTTCACATGTATCTAGAAATCTGTCTATTTCTTCTGTGTTATCAAACCTAGGAGAATAGAGGTTTTTCAAGCAGGTGTTGATGATCTTCTGTATTTCCACCAATTTTGTAGTAATTTCACGTTTTTCATTCCTTATTGCATGATTTTTTTTTCTTTTTTTAAAATAAGGTTTGCTAGGCACTTATAAATTTTATTTATTCTTTCAAGGAAGCAACCCTTTGAGTCATTGATTCTTTGAATTGTTTTCTTAGACTCTATTGCATTAATTTTTGCTCTGATCTTTATAATTTCCACACTTCCTTTGGTTTGGGCTTGGCTTGCTCTTCTTTTTCTAGATGTTTGAATTGTAACATCAGGTTGTTTATTTGTGTTCCTTCTGTCTTCTTGATTTGGGGACTTAGGGCAATAAATTTTCCTCTGAAGACTGCTTTCACTCCATCCCACAAAATCCAGTAAATTGTGTTTGTTCTTTCCATTGCTTGTAGATATTTTTTATTTTCTTCTTTAATTTCCGCCATGACCCACTGATTGTCAAGAGTGTATTACTCAGTTTCCATGTATTTGTGAGGTTTTTGCAGTTGCTTTTATCATTAATTTCTAATTTCATGGGACTATGATCTGATAACAGGCATGGAATAATATCAATTCTTTTGCGTTTACTTAAATATGTTCGTTGGTCTCATATATGGTCTATTTTAGAGAATGTCCTATGTACTGCTGAGAAGAATGTATATTCCTGTGTTTTTGGATGAAAAACTCTATATAAGTGTATCAAGTCCTTTTGTTCTCAGGTGTGATTAATCTCTGTTATTTCTTTGCTGATATTCTGTCTAGTTGATATGCCCCTTTGTGTCAATGCTGTGTTAAAAACTCTTGTTATAATTGTGTTATTGCTTATTTGATTTTTTATTTTTGTTAATATTTGCTTTGTATAGCTTGGTGATCTGGAATTTGGTGCATATATATTTAAGATTGTTATCTCTTCCTCTTAAAGTTTTCACCTAACTAGTATGTAGTGACCATTTTATCTCTTTGGATCATTCTTCGTTTGAAGTTCACATTGTCTTCAAACAGGATAGCTACTCCTACTTTTTTTTTTTGGTTTCTTGTTGCATGAAGTATGGTTTTCCATCTTTGACTTTCAGTCTATGGGTTTCCTTTTTGGTTAGATGGGTTTCTTTTCAAGAGCATATGGTTGGATGTTGTTTCTTGATCCATTCTGCCTGTCTGTTTCTTTTGATTGGTGAGTTGAGACCATTTACATTAATGGTTATAACTGCTATATATTGGTTTATTATTGATGTGTTATCTTTCTGCCGTTGTATCTTTACCTTTCCATTCTGTTTTATTGTCTGCCTTGCTTGGTGGTTTCATCCTATGTGTATCTAGAATATCTTTCAGTATTCTTTGTAGGGTTGGTTTGGTGTTCATGAAGTTTTTCAGCTATTCTTTGTCATGGAAGTATCTTATTTCTCCATCCATTTTTTTAAACAATTTATTTCAAGAGAAAAAAACAACCAGACAAAACAGAAAAATGGTAACAACAATACAGAATTTCAAAGGGAAAAAAATAAAAGAACCAAAAGCAAACAAACACACAAACAGACAAAAACCCCCAAAACAACAAGAACAAAAAAACCCCCAAAACACTAAGAAATAGCCACTTGATATGTAAAATCCTCTCATCATTGGAAATAGTTGTTCAAGTTAAAAAATTAAAGCATAAAAAGTAGACATTGAAATAATGAGACTGTTAATAGTTCTGCTCAAGCATCTAACAAAAACAGTAGTATGGTCATCTATCTTAAACACTTAAACATATATGCAATTATATCCTTTAGAGCACTTGATTTTCCTCTCTTTTTTACAGTAGCAATTATAAATTTTGGGTTTTATTACTCCTACCTTTCTTATTACTTTTTACACTAGAGACACAATGTGAAATTTATAAATATGATTTTTTTTGTTTGGTACCGGGGATCGAACTCATGACCTCACGCTTGACAGGCAGGCACTTAAGCCACTGAGCTAAATCCCCAGCCCATAAATATGATTCTTATTTATTTCACTAATGAGAATTGTCTTAATTTGACTGCATTTCCCTATGAAGGCCTCAAGATCATCCTTTTTTATAACTCAGTAGTATTCCTATGTGTATAAATACCACATCTTTTTCATCCACTCTGCAGTTGATGGGCATCTTGGTTGTTTCGAAGATTTAGCTATCACAAATTGGGCTGTTATAAACATAGGTGCACATATATCACTGTGATATGAAGTTTTCAGTAGTTCTGGGAAAATACCCAGGAGGGGAATAGCTGGGTTGAATGGAGCTTCCAATCCTAGTCTTTTGAGAATTTTCCATATTTATTTCCATAGTGCTTTCACCAGTCTGAACTCCCACCAACAATGAAGTAGTGTGCCTTTTACCCAACAGCCTTGCCGACATTTGTTTTCAATTTATTTCATGATGGCAGCTATTCTTTCTGGTGTGAGATAAAATCTTATGTTGTTTTAATTTACATTAAATGAATGACCAGTGATGGTGAACATTTCTTCAGGTGTTTTTTTGCCATTTGCATATCTTCATATGAGAACTGTGTGTTAATCTCAGATGCCCATTTTGGAGAGGGTCTTTGAATTTGGTCGGGGGTTGATGTTTTTCAATTCTTCATATGTTCTTGATATATGTCCTTTGTTTGAGGAGTTGCTGGTTAAGAGTCGTTTCCATTCTGTGCGTTTTCTTTTGACTCTGATGGTGACTTCTTTTGAAGTGCAGAAACTTTTCAATAATATGAGATCCCAGTTGTTGATTCTCTGAAGTGTTTCCCGTGCAGTTGGCGTTTTGTTCATGAAAACTCTGCCTACCCCTATGTCTTCAAGATTTCCACCTACCTTATCTGCTAGTAGATTTAGTGTTTCTGTTTTAATATTTAGGTCTTTGACCCACTTAGACTTTAATTTTGTGTATGATGACAGGCATGTATCTAGGTTCAGTCTTCTGCTTGTGGAGAGCCAATTTTTCCAACACCATTTGTTAAAGAGGCTATCCTTCCTCCAGTGAACCTTTTTAGTGCTTTTGTCTAATATCAGGTGGTTTAATGTCTTTGTACCTATACTTACATCTTCAAGTCAGGAATTGAGATGTCTCCTGCCTTGCCTTTATTGCCAAGAATTGCCTTTGCTATTGTAGGTTTCTTCTGGTTTGAAATGAATTTTAGGAGTGTTTTTTCTAGATCTGTGAGGTATGTCAATGGTATTTTGATTGGGATTGCATTAAATCTGTATAACAGTTTGGGGAGTATGGCCATTTTCACGATGTTGGTTCTTCCTAGCCAAGAGCATGGAACATCTCTCCATTTTCTGATATCTTCTGCAGTTTCTTTTTTAAACATAGTATAATTTTCAGCATATAGGTCTTTTACATTTTTAGTTAGTTTAATATTTAGGTATTTCATTTTTAAGATGATGTTGTGAAGAGCGATATTTCCATAATTTATCTTTGGGTGAATTTCTTTTTTGTGTACAGAAATGCTATTGATTTTTGAGCATTGACTTTGTATCCAGCTACACTGCTGAATTTGTTTATTACCTGTAGTAGTCTTTTAATGGAATTTTTGGGTCTTTTATATAGAATATCATGTCATCTGCAAATAGTGATAATTTAACGTCTTCCTTTCCTATTTTTATTCTTTTTATTTCTTCTCTTGTCTGATTCGCCTGGCTAGTGTTTATAGAACTATATTTAATAGGAGTGGTGATAGTGGACATCCTTGTCTTGTTCCAGATTTCAAAGTGAAAACTTTCAGTTTTTGTCCATTGAATATAATATTGAGCAATTGGTTTGTCATAGATGGCGTTTATAATGTTGAGGTAGACACCATGTATTCCGAGTTTCTGAAGGGTTTTTATCATGAACGTGTGTTGGTCCTTATCAAAAGCTTTCTCTGCATCTATTGGGATGACCATGTGGTTTTTGTTTTTGGCTCTCTTGATGTGGTGTATTACATTTATTGACTTGCATATGTTAAATCATCCCTGTATTCCTGGAATGAACCCCAATTGGTCATGATGTATAATCTTCTTGATGATTTGCTGCATCTATTTGCTAGTACTTTAATGAGAATCTTTGCATCTAGGTTAATTAGTGAGATTGGCCTATAGTTCTCCTTTTCATTGGGACTCTCTCTGGTTTTGGTATCAGAGGAATATTTGCCTCCAGGAATGAATTAGGGAGGATTGCTTTCTTTTCAATTTCACTGAAGTGTTTAAGGAGTATTGGCATCAAGTCTTCTCTAAATTTCTTATAGAGTTCAGCTGTAAAACTTTCTTGACCTGGGCTTTTCTTTGTTGGTAAGATTTTATTACATTTAACATTTCAATAGCTGATATTGGGTTATCAATATTGCTATACCTTGTCGGTTGAGCTTTGGTATTTCATATGTTTCTAGAAATCTATCCATTTCCTTTGTGTTCTCCACTCTATGTGAGTAGAGATTTTCAATGTAGGTGTTCATGATCTTTTGAATTTCCATTGGATCTGTGGTAATTTCCCCTTTTTCAGTCCTTATTGCATGAATTTGGTTTTTTCTTTCTTTTTCTTTATAAGGTTAGCAAGAGGTTTGTCAATTTTGTTTTTTCTCTCAAAAAACCAGATTTTGATTCATTAATTCTTTGCATTTTTTTGTTTCAATTGCACTGATTTCTGCTCTAATCTTTACAATTTCCTCTTTTCTATGAGCTTTAGATTTAACTTGCTCTTCTTGTACTGGAAGCTTCAGATGAAGCATTAGATTGTTTATTTGTGCTTATCTGTTTTCTTGATAGGACAAGTTATTGCTATATATTTCCCTCTTAAGACTACTTTTATTGCATCACTCATATTACAGTATGTTCTGTCTGTATTTTCATTGAATTATAGGTATTGCTTTATTTTTTCTTTAATTTCCTCTGTAGCCCACTGCGTGTTCAAAAGGTTATTATCTAATTTTCATGTATTTATGGCAGTTTTGCAATTTCTTTTGCCATTAATTTCCAGTTTCAGTGTGCTATGGTCAGATAGTATGTATGGGATAATTTCAATACCTTTGCATTTACTTAAGAATGTTTTATGGGATAATATATGGTCTATTTTGGAGAATGTCCCATGGACATCTGAGAAGAATGTTTATTCTGATGTGGTTGAGTGGAACATTCTTTAAACATCTATTAAGTCCAATTGCTCACAGGTATGATACAGTTCTATTATTTCTTTGCTGAATTTTTGTCTAGTTGATATATCTCTTTGTGACAGTGGGCTGTTAAGGTCACCTGTAATAATTGTGTTCTTGTGTATTTTGGGTTTTCATGTCCTTTAGTATCTGTCTTATATAGTTGTGGGTTCCTGTGTTTTGTGCATATATAATTATTTGTCTTGAATTTTTCCACTTATGTGTATGTAGTGACCTTCTTTGTCTTTTTTAATAATGTTAGGTTTGAAGTTCACATTGTCTGAAAATAGAATGGAATAGTTACCCCTGCTTTTTTCTGGGTTCCTGTGGCATGGAATAATGTTTTTCATCCTTTGACTTTTAATCTATGAGTTTCTTTTTGAGTCAGATGTGTTTCTTGTATACACATATTGTGGGATCCTGTTTGTTGATCCATTCTGTCAACCTGTTTCTTTTGATATGTGAATTGAGCCCATTTACATTTATGGATAACCCTGATATGTACTGGCTTGACTTTGCCATGTTGTGTTACTGTTGTTAGTTTCCTGCTTTTCTCTCTCTTTTTTTTTCTTGTCCAGCTTGGTGATTTCTTTCTATTGTTGTTCTGGGGATTGTGGTCATTTTTATCTCTACCTAGGATGTCCTTCAGCACTCTTTTTAAGGTTGATTTGGTGGATATGAATTTCTTTATTTGTTTTTGTCATGGAAGTATCTTGTTTCTCCATTAAATTTGAAAGATAGTTTTGCTGGATATGTCAGTCTGGGTTGAAAGTTGTTTTCTTTTGGGGCTTGCAATACTTCACTCCAAGCTCATCTTAACCTGAAGGTTTGTGCTGAGAAGTCTGCTGTGTTTCTAATGGGCTTTGCTTGGTAGGTGAGTTGTGTCTTTTCTCTAAGAGCTTTTAGTATTCTGTTTTTATGCTGTATGTCTGTGAGATTAATTATTAAATGTCTGGGTGTAGGTTTATGTTGGTTACGACAGTGTGACATTCTATATGCCTCACTTATTTGTATATCTGATTTTTCCACATGTTTCAGAAATTTTCTGTCCTTATTTCTGTGAATAGTTTAGCTATATCTTTTGCATTGCCTCCTGCCTCCTCACTAATGCCTATTACTCTAACTTTGTTTCTCTTGGCATCATCTTGTAGCTGTTCAACTGTCATTTCATACTGCTTTGTTGTTTTTATCAGCTCTACCCTTTCAAGGTCGCTATCTGCAATCCTATCCTCCAAGTCGAGATGCTATCTTTGGCTTCACTTAAATGGCTTTGCAGGCTTTCTATGCAATGTTTTGCTTTTTGCATATCTCTTTCAATTTGTTTCTTAAATTCTGCTTCTTTTCTCCATTGTTCATTCAAATTTTCAATCAATTTCCTGTGCTCCTGTTATTTCTTATATATTTCTTCTCTAGCTGTGTTGAGCAGCCCATTTACTAATGTTTTTACATCTGTCTTTACATAAGATATTATTTCTAATTTGAGTTCCTCTATAGCCTCATGGATTTGTTTCTTTACTTCACTTGCTATCTTTTCAGAGATTGCTGGTGTATGAATTTTAGGGTCCTTGTCATGGTTTATGTCAGTGGCCCCTAGGCCTCATGTATTTGCATTATGCATTTGTGATAGTTTCATTCCCCAGTGCTTGGATTGGTGGTGTCAATGCTACACCCTCCTAGGAATGGAGCCAGGATGTGATACAACGGCAGGAAGAAGGGGTGTCTCTCTCTCTTGGCAGTTTCTGCCTTGCTGTTTGCAGCCACCGTGAACTGCAGTGCTACCATGCCACCCTGCCTTGGAGCCAACTGAGTAAGGACTGAAACTTCCAAAAACTGTAAGAAATAAACCTTTCCTTTCCCACCTTTGGGCATCATGTATTTTGCCTCAGTGACTAGTGAAAATTAATTAGGCCAGAATTTGGTGTGGAGGGGTGTGGTCATTGCTGCGACTATACCTGACCATGTTTTTCAAAAGACTTTGTAAATGAATTATGGGCAGATTTTGGAATGATTTGGACATGTCGCTAGATGCACAGAGCTGGAGCAACTTATGTTGTTCTGCAGAGAAGATTCTGATCAGAGTTCAGGAGACCAGAAGGTTGATATAAAGCCTGATAGTAAAGACCAGGCTTGCGAGGTTTCTGCTGGGAAGGAGGACTGCATTGGTTGTTGGACTCCTTATCATATGTGTTATGGCTTGGAAGAAAGTTTGTCTGCATTTTGCTCATGCCCAGATTTGCCTGAGACTGATATTAAGGGTAATGTACTGATTAATCTGGCAAAGAAAATTTCAAGGCACTTGTACCTTGAGGCTGTGGCATGGCCATTGTTGGGGGCTTTTAGCCAGATCTATGTTGCAAATCAAGAGCAAAGAGTCCAGCAGAATAACATAAAATAGTGTGAGTTTGGCCAGAAGTAAAATGCCAGTAAAGCTGTGGATTGTAAAGACAGAGCTGAGACTTTCATTGCTGAGGAAAAACAGAGATAAGAAAGATGGCCACTGGGCATCCCAGGAAGCAGCAGGTCTCCACCCTTTGCAGCCTCAAAACTGCAAAATTGAAAGAATTTTCTCAGATGAGAAAGCTTCAGAGCACCATGCTCTAGAATGGCAGCAGCCACATGAGGTTCCAGAATGGCGGCAACATAGAAAAGCTTTTCTTCACAATCAGGAAAACAGAGCCCAGCAATGCAGGTACTGGACCCCTATAGCCAAGAGAGAAAATATTCTGGCTACTGCTCCAGCTGGCAGCAAGCCTTGGCATCATCCATATGGTGCTGATTTTAGATGCAAGGAAAATACACAAATTCTGCGGGTAAGATGGCTTCCACCTCAATTGCAAAAGGTCTAGAAGGCCAAGGAGTGTGCCCCTGAGAGGGTGATATGTAAAGATATAAGGATGAAGCCAAAACTGCAGTGGAGACCCCAGAAGTTTGCAAAACCCAGGACCGTCCGAGGAAAGCTGCAAAAACTGAGCAGGGAGGGTTTAAGAGAGACGCTGCAGGAGCTGAAATCCCTAGAAGTGAAGTGGGGGTAGAATCACCCAAGCCTTTTGGAGCTTGCAATCAGATTGCTTCAAATTTGAGCATGGAATTCTAGGGCTTAATATTCGCCCTGCTGGATGTTGGACGTGCTTTGTTTCCAATGCTTTATATTCCCTCATTTGTAACTTTGGAATGGTAATGTTTATTTTGTGCCTTTGCATTTCAGAAATGTATAACCTTGTTTCACTTGTACAGGGTGTTACAGTTAAGAGTTTGCCATACATAGTGGAGGAGACTTGGAACTTGGACTTCTCAGCAATGCTGAAAATGTTAGGACTTTGGCAACTTTTGGAGATGGATTAAATATCTTTTGTATAAAGTTTGCACATGAGTCTTTGTGGGTCAGGGCTGGAATGTCATGGTTTATGTGGGTGGGCCGCAGGCCTCAGGTATTTGCATTGTGCATTTGTGATTGGTTCATTGTCTAGTGCTTGGATTGGTGGTGTCAGTGTTACATCCTCCTAGAGGGTGGAGCCAGGATGTGATGTAATGGCAGGAAAAAGGGATGTCTCTCTCTCTTGCCAGTTTCCACCTTTCTGTGTTTGGGCATCAGGTATTTTGTCTCAGCGTCTGGTGAAATGTAACTAAGACAATCCTCTATTTCATTTTTGGCTCCACTTGGCCCTGATGGACTAGATGTTTGGGATTGCATTTTGCCTTTTCATTTAGGCATTTTCACCCTTAGGTAAATTTCTGGTCTTTCTATTGCAACTGTCACAAGTTTCATTAGTGTGTGTTTCAGTGTTCTACTGTGTGGTTGATGTTTGTCAAATTGCTGTTTTCCACCATGAAGAGGAGATCTAGTCTCCTGAATTCCTCCTACTGTGCCTGTTGGGTGAGTACTATATTCTTTCTGGGCTAACTAGCCCAGAAGTATTGATGTAGGGCAACTCTTAGTTCCTGCTGTTTTTATATATTCAGGTATAGCAGGTCCCCTGGTCTCCCTGGCTATAGTGTTTGTGTCACTTGAGGACCTACTGTGTCCCTGGGGGTCTCATAAGTTCTTTTAATTTCCTCTAAATTTGGGCAGGGCAATATTGGCACACTGCTCAACCTGTCTGATGTTCTCTGTGTGCTGGGAGGGGCTTACCTACTCTCTTGTCATGTTAGTCAAGGTCTTACACTTGGAGGGAATTTCACTTCTGTCCCTATTTTCCCACTGCATTCCTCTATTTTTTGGTAGAAAACTCATCACATTGGCGGGAGCCTGATGAAGTCTTCTGTTTGCATGAGGGGTTCCTGAGCCTCTCATTGAGCCAGCATAGTTGTTCACTGCAGTCCAATGTTCCTGATGGAATGATGGGTCAGCATCTGTGGTCCCAGGCAACTCATGCCTGTGGCAGACTTCCTAGATGTTATTGGAGGAGGGACGGGCCCAGCAGTGGAAGACCCGGGAACCTCAGGCCCTCTGGCACTGATCCCTGCAATGTTCCCTGTGGGTAAAGTGTGGAACTAGCTCTTCTGAGCAGCCCTGGCTCCAGGCTGCCAGTCTTGTGATGTTCCCAGTGCAGAACAGGCCCTGGTCTCAGCTAATGGTCTTGTAAAGTTCCTAGTCCTGAACAGGCCCAGATCTCAGCTGTTGGGCCGGCGATGTTCCCTGTGGGGGGACGGGCATGCCTAGCTCTCCTGAGCAGCCCAGTTCGCAGCTGCAGGTCCTGCAATGTCTCTCCATCCAATCTCAAGGACAGTTTTTCGGGGTACATCAGTCTGATTGGAAGTGGTTTTCCTTTAGGATTTGAAATACTTCACTCCATACTCTTCTTGACTTCATTGTTTGTGTTGAGAAGTCTGCTGTGATTCTGATAGGTTTTCTTTTATAGGTGATGTGTCTTTTCTCTCTAACAGCTTTTAGTATTCTGTTCTTATGGTTGGTTTCTGGGATGGTGATTATTATGTGTCTGGGTGTAACTTTATTTTTGTTATGGCTATGTGGAGTTCTATAAGCTTCACTAATCCAAAAGTCAGTTTCTATTCTCATGTTTGGGAAGTTTTCAGCTATTACTTCTGTAAATAGCCTCTTGATATCACTTGGGCTGTCCCCTTCTTTTTCATTTATTCCTATTAATCTAATGTTAGTTTTCTTTGCATCATTTTGCAGCTGTTCAATTGTTTTTCCTGATTCTTTGTTATTTTTAAAAGATCTTTCCTTTCCTATTCACTAGCTGTGATCTTATCTTCAAGGTCTGAAATTCTGTCTTCACTTTCCTTGAGGTGGTTTTGACAGCTTTCAATAGAATTTTTGCTTTCCTGTCTATCTCTTTGAATCTGCTTTATGTATTCTGTTTGTTTCTTATAGTGTTCATTCAGGGAGTATATCTGTTTGCTTTGTTCCTCTATTTTTTTAGCTGTGTCTTCACTAGATGTGTTCAGTATTACTTTCACTACATTTATCATTTCTTCTTTTTTTAAGTTTTTTGAATTTTATTTTAAAAGGGAGTAAAATTAAACACAACAAAACAGAACAGAATGGGACATGAGAAAGCATAAGATTCAAAGCTAGACAACCAGAGATCTTCACTATCTGTCATCTTGTCTCCTGTTTTCTTCCAAATGATTATCTTTATCTTTGCATATGCTAAATATCATAGTAAATCTTCTCACAAGATGTGTAGTTCACTGGCTCCCAGTTGCTAAGCAGGGGAAGCGGGAGGGGGGACATGGGACAGGCGACAGGACAACATGAGATGTTTGACACTCAGCCCACATGCTAGCAGGGTCACAGCTGCCCCCCGGAGAGGGAAGGAATTCCTTGTTCTCCTGGCACCCCAAGTAAATCACACAGTGCAGGTCCCAACATGCCAGGGTCTCTCTCCTTCGGGATGATGAAAGTCTGCCACACTCACAGCTGCCCCTCAGAGAGGGGAAGAGCTCCTTGTTATCCTGTCATCCTGAGTCAACCACATGGTGAAGTTCCCGATGCACCAGGGTCTCTCTCCTTTGGGCTGCCTAAAGTGTGCCACACTGTCAGTCACTCCCAGAGAGGGGAAGAGCTCATTGTTCTCCTAGCACCCTGAGTCAACCACATGGTGCAGGTCCCGAGGTGCCAGGGTCTCTCCTGCAGGTCCCCCAAAGCCCTTCATACTCACCTGCTATTTCTTTCTGATGAATTGACCATTCCATTTCCAAAGTTCTGAAATGGCCAACAAACCACAGAAAGAATTCTCTTTAGGCTCCTGTTTGAAATCAGGAGCTACAGCAATCTGCTGGCCTTGCTTCAGGGCCACGTCATTTCTTCTTTTACCTGGGCAATTATTTCTGATTTGAATTTCTCCATAGCTTCCCCTAGTTGCTGCTTTATTTCAGTTGATAGCATTTCAGTCATTTCAGGTGTATGGCTTCTATTTTCTTCTATGTGCAAGGATCTTAAGCTTTCTTGAGATGGGCTGTGAGCCTGCCTTTTGTTCTTTCCTTTTGTCCTTTTCCCTTATTTCCTTGGTTTGAGTGGTGTTCCAAAGCTTCCTCTGGGTGTGTGGCAAATACCCTCCTGCACCCTGAGCTCCTGCATCAGTCTCAGCTCCCCTGCAGGCTCTTGACTCCCTTATTTGAGAGGTGGAACCTTGGCTTGGAGAACTGGGGCTGGCAGAACCCCCAGGGCACAATCCCCTGTCCTGGAGGGTTGATATGAACTCTGAAAAACTAACATTTCCCAAAATGGTATAAAAGTGCTTCTTCTGAAATCTATCTTGTTGATCTGTGGAGCAAAACCACTTCAGGGCACAACAGGGAGTTACATGATGCACCTTTATTACTCTAAGCCATGCACAAATCCTGGGAATTCCCTGATGTAAGTCTCCCTTCCCCACAAGCTTGTCACTAGTGTCATCTGGTTCTGAGTGTCCCCATTGGTTCTGAGGGCCTCATGAGAGGCCTGTGTCTACTTATCACACTGATGTCCTCTCAATGTGTGTCTTGTACAGTAATACACAGTTGTGTCCTCTCAGCTCACAGTGCTCAGCTGCAGGGAGAGATGGTTCTGGGATGTGTCAGGGTAGAGAGTCACTTGGCGTTGGGTAGAAGCTGCATACTCATTATACCACTTGGACCTGTAGTACGTCCATCCCAGACACTCAAGACCTCTCCCTAGGGCTGCCTGATCCAGTGCCAAGCAATCCTGATGCTCAAGGCAATGTCCCCAGGGATAGTGTGTGGGAAGTTCACAACTTCTATACTCAATGCCTGCAGCTGCAACTGGGATGTGACCACTGCTGGCAAAAGGAAACAAAAAGTTAACACTCATGTTCTGTGAATTATGATTCAAAATCCACTTTTTCTGCATGCAGACCATGTAGGAGACCCAGTGCAGAAAGGAATATGAGCAAGGCAACATTCATGTCCTGAGCAATGTTGACCATATTTGGGTTCCAGAATTCAGTAGGGTGCATCCAGAGAGTGAGACTCACTCCCTGGGAAAAAGCATTCATATTCTGTGACAATAATCCTCTCAAGCATGTTTTTTAATTA
>PVJX010010514.1:24865-56869 GCA_004027295.1 Dolichotis patagonum
CAGTTTCCTCAAGAAAGATGGAAAACCTGATTTATTTTACTATAGCTTGAAGCACTATTTGAAAATGTTACATTAGAACAGTTTGACCACACAATATAAACCATCCAGAAATTCAAGATGCAGAAAAATTCCACCAAACGTCTTCCCAGACTAGAGTGGAGATCTATGGCAGCTTGTGCTTTGGCACAGTCCAGGGCTTACCCAGTGCCTCCTCAATAATGCAGTGTATCCTGGAACAGAGTCCCAAGGTTTTACAAAGGACTCTTTCAGAATATCCCAGTTAAGTAGGTAGGTTTGTGAGGTGACTTCCTCCATGTGGGCATAGCAAAGGAAGAAACACAGCTAAGGAGTGCAACAATTGTCTTGGATGAGGCTGTTTCCATGAGACTACAGCAGAAGTATATGTCCCTCTCCTGCTTCTGGGGCTTTGCTCTGTGTTTCTGAGCATCCACTGCTAGGCCTGGGTCCTCTGTTAGATGGACACCGCAGGTACTTTTGTGTCTGTGTTACACTGTGGTCACTTTCTGTGTCTCTCACACAGTAATGCATGGCCATTACATTGGCTGCCAAGAAGCTCAGCTGTCAGGAGGACAGGTCCTCGGAAAGTCCCTGGAGATGGACCACTTGGTTTGGACAGGTGCACTGAGCTGTGTGTTACCACTGCAGCTGAACTGCCCTATTTACTTGGATCCTTTCCTGGGGTGTAGAACCCAGACCCAGAAGTTACTGAAGGAGATGGAGTTTCCAAATATGCAACAATGTGGAAGCAGATCTGAGAGGCTTCACCAGGCCTGGCCCAACTCTGGCACCCTTTCTGTACCAGGGGAAGGAGCGTGAGGGACAAGGAGAAAAATGAGAATCATAAGACACCCCAGCCCATGGCCCAATTGCTACCTCTGAGAGAAACCCGTGAGGAGCAGCCACCAGGCAAAGGAGAGCATTCAAAGCTCTAAGGCTTTCTTCAACAGCTGACACAATTTTGACAGACAGGCTCCCAAACAAATGCAAGAAAAGCTACTGCCTTTCTCAAGCCTGACATCGGGTCTGCCATGGTCATTGACAGGGTGTTGTGTTTCTCCATGTTTGAGTTTTTAATAGTCTCCAACTAGACTTCTATGATTTAGATAGTCTTTCTCTCCTCATATCCTACCACTCATTACCCTTGTATGGTAAGGAATGTCTCTCTAGACTAAGGACCCATTAGTAATGTATTTCTCAGCGAGTTTATTCAGGACCTTAGAGTCTCAGTAAAAATCACAGACATCCATACCTTGTTTGCTAGCATGGAACAGTCTCCTTGGCCTGGAAAGGGGTCTTTTCCTCTGTTGCAGGGAGCTGAGAGAATATAATGACATTTCTCCACAAAATGGGAGGATGATGGCCCTAAAGGCACTGGCTTTCTTCACCAGGGTCCTCTGGGAATCCTCTCCTTGGTACTTTTGTAACCAAAAGTACCTTTTGTACTTTGCTGTACACTAGTACACTAGTACAGCACTAGTACAGCAAAGTACAATACCAAACACACACTAATACAATGACAAAACCTTGGTATTTTCGTAAAAGACAGTGAAGTTCACTTTGGTGTGTATCTCAGTTCACCACTGGAGAAGCCAAGATAATTTTTTCTGACTCAAGATAGAGACAACCATCATCAATTAAATACAATACATTACTTTAGTTCGCCCTAAAAAACAATTATTTAAAAATTAGGCTGCATGTATATTTAAGTGTGTAGGATTGAATACCATATTAGTAAGTTTTTGTTAGATCACTGAACAGATCTGTTTTCAGGCTCACTGTTTGAATGTCCACATTTTATGCTTTAATTCTGTAACTTGAACAACTGTTTCTAAGAGGACAATACGTAATTTATCAACTATTGATTTCTTACTGTTTAGTTTTTTCAAATTCTGTATTATTTCTACTCCCTTGCTGTTTTGTTGTGTTTTCTCTTTAAGTTGAGTTTTAAAAAAAAGAAAAAAATCCCCAATCTTCCAAGCTAGTGTACAGCAAAGGCTTAAATAAATGAGACAAGTAGTTTGATTTTAGGGCTCCAAGAGGGTTAAAACCCTTTCCCTGAGTTCAAGATTCTGAGACCAAAGTCAGACTTCTCTGGACTGCTCATATTTATTATTATGTCCAAGCAAAAAGTGGGGAAACTGAGGGAAGCACAGGAACTGAGAAGGAACTTGGAAGTCACTTCAAATACTTCTCAAAATAGCAAATTTTGGGGAGCCATCTTATCTCCAGGATGACATTTATGGTAGGAGTGTGACTGCAGGAGTGAGATTCCTTCACCGGCTGTTTGTATTAACTTAGCTATTCTTGGAAGCAAGATATCTTCAAATGTGGTCTTTTCTTTCCTTTTGTGGTATCTCTGGCCTCACAGGCCACAGCAGGCCTCAGTCAGAACCAGTGATTTATAGATTTATATAGCTCACTTCCTATGAATCAGCTCCTTTCACCAGGCAAGGGACCGATGCCTAGGATAGACTCACATATAAACACAGAAAGCCAATTAGTTAATTTTAAATCCTACTCAGAGTCACTTTTCAGTGGTCTCCAACACCATTCACTGTTTAGTTTCCCAAGAAGCTGCTGGGTCCAATTAAAGGCACAGCTACTGCACTAGAACCATTTATGACTTAGCAACTTAGAAAAAGCCTCTGGTCAGGTGTCAGCAGGAAAGGTCCTGACAGCCAAAGGTTCAGATCAGACAGGATGCCTGAGGACAAGCAGTTTTGGGAAGTGTTTCATCACAATCCAAGGCCACTGTAAAAACTAGTGTCCACAGGACCCTCATTCAGTGCAGCTGTCATCAAGCAGAGAAGGGTCAACAGTAACTGCCTGGTGCCTGCAGGGAGACCTCCACACTGACCAAGCCTGTGATAGGGATTTCTTCTGCCAGTGCCCAGTGTGTTTGTTTGTGTATCTGAGTCACCAAAGGGGTTAAACCAGGGTGACTGCCACAGCTTCCTCTTGTGTTGTGTAGTTGCAGCTGCTGAGCCTAACAGCAGTAGTCTGAGATACTATCTTAGCCAAGAATTTCTGTTCCTGTATCTTGCATGGGACTGTGCTGGAAGGGAAGGTCATGTAAGTAAAATTTTGAGTATTTCCTTCTGCTAATCAGGCCGCCATGCTGTGGCTGTCATTTTAATTTTTGGAGAGCCTCTTCATGATAGGATTCTTGGTGGTGGTTCAGATGCTGTCTTGGCCCAGATAACTGGAAACAGAGTGACTCTTGTGCTCTATTTAAGTCCAATATGGATATTTGGAATATTCCTAAGTATTTCCTCTTCAGGGTCTCCATCTACAGAAAGGAATAATGTGCTGGCCCTGAGACAAAAAATTTCCTCTTTCACACCAGGTCCTTAGCAGGAAGTTGGCCATAGGCAAATGGTACTTGAAATCTTCAGTATATGACAGCTAGTGATGAGGCAGAGGGCTGGGGGACACTGCATTCTGATTCAGGGTTTTGAATTATTATACAGATTTGAAAATATTTTCCCACTTGAAGGAGGGACTCCCTGATATTCCTGATGCACTATATAGAGCCCAAGATGGGGGGCCCAGGGAGGTGCAATAGGGGAAAATGGATTTCTATCAAACTGACCAGGACAGGAAGGAAAATCTACATAAATATCCAGATTGCAGGTATCAAGTAAAAATGCCAGCTTCTTTCATGGTATTCTCACATGTAAAATCCTCATGGTATGCAGATCTTCTTGGTGTGCTTTGTGACTCACTCCAAATATGGACACATTGCCACTCTGAGGGTGTGAGGAGGAAGTCACCATGCCAATTCTGGAGAACTAAAGAATTTCAAAAACAGCTGATGAGAAATCCTGCAGGGATCAGTAAACTGAAGCAGTCCTTGTGTGTGATAATACTGAGTCAGCAAAGAACCATATGCATTCATAAATTCAGAGCAGAATGTCATTGAAGATAAATTACAGGTTGGAAGGAATTTGTACGTGGCAACATGAATGAGGTAAAAAATTTGAATAAAATACTAGTGGATCTAGTTTGGAAAAGCAGAGAGAAAAAAATGGCACTGTGTTTAACAACATATGGCATAACTAAATTTATTTTTATTTTTATTTTTTTAAATTTTATTTTAAAGAGAGTAAATCAAAAGAGGGCAGTACAGAGCAGATCAGAACAGGACAAAACAGGCAGCACAGTACTTTACATTAAAACAACCAGACATTAACAGTAGCTATCATAATATCTCTTTCTCTGCTATAGTTGAGCATAGTTTCAAATACAATAATATCAAACATAACAAAATAGTATAAAGCCATTCAGAGAGTGAAAGAATTACAGGGCTTTCTGAACCGAATAACAGAAAATGATCAATGGGTACTATAATATCTAATTTTCAATAGAAAATTTTGTTTCAACTATCACACATATTCAAATCACAATAAGACACAATGTGATAGATTGACCCAAAGGTAGTGGAAGAATGGAAGCATGGTAGCACTTCTAAGAAGGACGATATTAAATCAGCAATAGCTTTCATAATGTTTTGTTTTCTTCAAAGCAGCTGTTCATATCATCACACATAATATAGTCAAACAAAACAGAATAAAACCATTCTAACTGATTATTGAAAACATTGAAAGGCTTCAAAGCTATGAGATGGGGACTCACGCTTACCATAAAATCTTGTATACTCTTATCAACTCTCATACTAGGGAGACTATATGGTATTTACACTTGTGAGTTTGGTTTATTTTGCTTAAGAGAATGGTCTAAATTCGTGTTCATTTATTTGTAAATATCTCAATGTGATCATTCTTTATAGCTGAGTAGTACTCCATTGTACAAAAATGTCACAACTTTTTTATCCATTCCTCAGTTGATGGGCACTTAGGTTGTTTCCAAGATCTGGCTATTACAAGTTGTGCTGCTATAAACATGTGTGTACATATATCACTGTGGTGTGATGTTTTCAGTTCTTCTGGGAATATGCCCAGAAGTGGAATAGTTGGGTCAAGATGGACTTCCAAATCCAGCTTTTTGAGGAATCTCCAGACTGACCTCCACAGTGGTTGCACCAGTCGACACTCCCACCAACAGTGTAGAAGAGTTCCTTTTTCCCCACAGCCTCTCCAACACTTGTTGTTGGTACTGTTTTCTATCCTGGCCATTTTTTCTGGAGTGAGATGGAATCTCAGTGTGGTTTTAATTTGCATTTCTCTGATGACTAATGATGATGAACATTTCTTCATGTATTTATTTGCCATTTGTATTTCTTTATCTGAGAACTGTGTATTCATTTCAGATGCCCATTTTTGGATTGGGTCTTTGAATTTCGAGGGTCTGATTTTTTAAATTCTTTATAAGTTCTAGGGATAGGAAGAGAATTTATGAACAAGAACCAAACTACACGGGAAATACTTCCCAGATCCATAACCCACATCTTATTAAAGAGTTTCTGCATGTCAAAAGAGGTTTCCAGCAGAGTGAAAAGTAAACCCATAAATTGGGAAAAAATCTTCATGGAAAGTTCCCCAGACAAAGGCATAGCTAATTTTAAAAAACTCTGTTAAACAGTTTGTTTATTCATTCATATATTGAGTGGCATTTATTTTCTGTAAGTGGCAGTTATGATTAAAATAGCTGTAAAATTTCTCATGGTAATGTTTTTCTGGTTGGTAGTGTTCTTGTTTCATTTAATTTTGTTTTGATTCTGTTTGAACTTATATTTAAACATGTCATAATTACATATGTTTGGGGGTATCATGCAATGTTTAAATATATGTATGAACTACATAGGGCTTTATGAGAGTTGAATTGTAGGCTTCTTTGAGAATGATCATATTTTGTGATATCAATAAATTCCTCTCTGCTGGATTTGTGTAATAAATGGTACAGTACTGTTAGCTGCAGACTTCCTACTGCTCATCATCACCCCAGAACACCTTGCACCAATGGAACTTGCCACAGCGCCCACTGATGAGCTTCTTCCGCACTTTCTGCTCCATCTTAAGTCTCACAGTTTCCTAGAGCCCATGGTTTACATGGCTTTGTTTTATCATGGGGCCTGGCTTTGGAAAATTTGTCACAGTTTCTTCAATTTAGATTTAATATCTTGAGTTGCCACCAAAAGGAAGTGGTAACTGTACTGCTCAACATGTCACTGGATGCAAGGACACAGCCCTGTGACCTACTTCCCACCTTCTAACAGGTCATTCAGCTGAGACCTCATCAATGAATGAACCCCTTTAACACGCTGATGTCTTCATGAACCAAGCACTGCTGTAGGCCTCACATTTTAATATAGCTTCCCTGGGAGGTAAGTCCACCCGTGAGCTAAAGGAATCATTTAGAGTCCAAACATTTACTCTGGGGTAAGGATGGATACCATTTTAGAGAGGAGTGCCCAAAATGCCACCCAAAACACCTCTTCCTATCAAAGTGTAAGTACTGCCATTAAACATCAATACTGAAGTTTTAGTTTAGAAAAAATATTCATGTACTAGTATCACTTGTTTAAAAGAAAAATAAGTGCCACATATACCATGAGATCATCAATACTGCCTAGGATTTTCCACAACTCAGCTTGTCCAGGTTCACACCTAACAGCTGAATAAATGTCCATTTTGTATGGATTTGTATACTATGGCTCTATAGATTCGGGGTACATGTTTAATCCTCCCTGCAAACCCTCTGGCCTAGTCACCAGGAACTCCTCATGACGCATCTTTTAAGAAGATTTAATTTCGTGTGAACATGTTGGTAGCTCCTATGGCTCACAAATGTCTTCTGATTATAATGTGCATGCTTTGAAGAAGATCATAATAGTTACATTAAGTATGGAGGTATATTTGATTTTTTAATTTAAAGTATATGACACTGATAGTTGAAGAATCAACTGAGACAAGAAACTGTTATAAAATGAACTAAATATGTATGGTCAGAATTATGAAAATCAGTTTAAGAAGGAAATTTTTTTCTTTTTTAAAAATTTTATTTAAAGTGAAAAAAAACGTAAAAGGTTTTTAATAATACATATTTTTAAAAACAGGAAATTCTGAATATATGAAAGTGGAGCATTTGTTCTTACATATTCTCCATTATTTAACTGATTTAAATAAGTGGGGATAGAGAAAGAGGGAGGGATTGAAACAGAGTGGGAAAGAGTGTTTACCCTATACCGTGTTGCAATTTATGAATTTCTAATTTGTAAGGTCTGAAAAGAAAGTGCAGGCCCAAGTACTGCTAATGACCTTAGACAGAAAGAGTTCACTGAAGCCCATGGACTCTTTCCTGAGTTCACCAGGATCCCCCTCTCCCCTTCTCCCCTCTCTGAACAGGGATTGCTAATGGAACTGGGGCTGGCCTTGGGAATCAGGTATTCTTGTATTGCCAAGGTGAGGATTGGGCAGTGTTTTTCAGATCTTATAAACAGGGATGTCATGGATTTAATTCCTTAATTTGAAGCATTTATTTCAGCATTTGACAGCAAATCATAAAAATAGAATCAGCAAATTTTTTTGTAGATGATGTTGATTCAAAAATTTTTGTCTTTTAGAGCCATTGTATCACTATGCAGTTCAGCCTGGCTTTGGGATCACTTAGCAGCCCATGTTGGTCTCAATTTTCAATTGATTCTCCTGCCTCAGCTGCTCAAGTGCTAGGATTACAAGAATGAGCCACCACACCCACTTAATATGACTTTAAAACAAACGTCATTTCACAAAATTTTTAGGTTTCCTTGAGATGCTATGGATAAATATTAAGTGAAATTCCTAAATAGAAGATGATAAAGTAACTACATATATATGCACTGATGCAACTAATTTTAACTTAGAATGTTTACTTGACTTCAGATAGGTCAAAAGTCATCTAAATACTATTTATCTCAGGGTCTGCTCAGGTCAGAGGATGTCAAAACCGAAAGAAAATCCTAGAGGCCAAATGAGAGCCCTCACATGCCAGCTTCCTTTCCTGCACCTGCTTTTGGTGCCCTGCTTCTTTCCCATGGAAAGAGCACACATTTCTTTTTCAGAGTTGGGAGAGATTTAGCACAGGCTCACACTGATGTCCCCTTGCTGTGTGTCTTTTGCACTGTGATACAGAGCCCTGTCCTCAGGTCTTAGGCTGCTCATTTGCAGTTACAGAGTGTTCCTGCCATTCTCTCAGGAGATGGTGAATTGGCACTTCATGGAGTCTGCATAGATTATGTAACTACTATCATCAGTGATGTGTATGACCACTCTAACTCCTTCCCCAGAGACTGGCTCAACCAGTGCAAGCCATAGCTACTGCATGTGAGCCCAGAAGTTTAACAGGAGAGTTTCAGGAAACCCCCATGCTGCATCAAACCTCCCTTGACTCCACCAGCTGCTCCTCAGCCTGGACACCTGAAAACACAAGGACATCCTGGTCAGGAAACGGTCACCAATGCCCACTATTTATCCCAGCCATGTTCATTTCCCCTTCCCTTATCCCTTGTTCTCCATAATTTACCTTTCAGAAGGGCCAACTGGAAAACTCAACTCAGCCCAAATTCCAAAGTGATCCTCTGTGCTAAGTCCTAATCAATGAGTGATTACAGCGGGGCATCCAGGGCTAGACTCCTCTGTAGAGCTGTAGGTTGAATGCTGAGTTGGTTTTCCTGATCACAGGGAGGACTTATTTGCATATTTTCCTGCTCCATAAACAGCACTGTGATTGGACCTTTATGGCAGTCAATGTTCCCAACATATATGAGTGCTCTGGGCAAGTCTGGTAACAAAGACACATTCTAGAGTATATGGCATCTCTTGTGACAGTGCTCTGTTGTGTTTTAAACTCTTCATCAGCTTTCAATTTTGTCCATATACTCAGCTCATGCTTTTTATATTAATGATGCTTGCTTTATGAAGGTGTGAAATGTTGAGTGCCATGAACAGCTGTTTTCTCCATATAGAATCAGATGCTGTGTGAATGTCATCCTCATTGTCTAGGTCTTGCTCTGCTGATCTGTAAGCCAACTGATTGGGGTTCTATTTCCTGGATATTCCTGCTGTGGTTCACAGATCCCTCTTCCTGTGGTGAGAATGTGTGTGCCTGTGCTGTGTTATGCTCTTTTCTGAAAGAAAACAGTGCCAGCAATTATGTTGATCCTGTTAGTAAGTTTCTCAATTTCATCTATGATTATCTCCCTCTGTCTCAAATTCTTCTAGCTTTTAAAATTTTTTAGTTCTTATTCATTTTTATCAATTGTGTTTACAGTCCATAATGGATGCATTTATTTTATACCCTTACACATATGCTTAAAACACTTTAATTCTTGTTTCACCAGATTACCTCTAACATCCCTCCATTTCTTGGATCCCTTTAGTTTTGCAAAATATCTTTTTTAACCTCTCTTTACTTTTTTTAACACATTTCTATTCCTGTTTTCTTACATAAAATAAACTATGAAGTATTTAACCTTTTCTAATTTATTTCACTTATAAAGTGCAAGAATATTTTTCCACCTATTCCTTTGACAATGAAAGACTATCCAGCATATAGCGAATGGAGAACTTAAAAAATCAATCCACCTAAAAATAAGAAATAGTCAATTGAAATGAATAGATGATTTTCTGAGTCAAATAAAGAAAAGTCCAAAAGATAAATCCAATATTTGCAGCAATTAACAATCAAAGGAAGAAAACTCATACCTTCAAAAATTTGCTTGGATATTGATTCTACAGAATATCTATGTATACATTTCTAAACTTTCCACAGTTACTGTATCCTGGTTTGTAGACACTCCCATTTTACATTTTGTATCACAGATGCTTCTTCTTTTTCTTCCCAATATTCTAGCCTATCATTTTCCCCTGAAAAAGGTTCCAAATTTCTTTACCTTTTATTTTTATTGAACATTCTTTATTAATTTCTTATCATTATGTTTTGTGATATGTAATGATTATATGTCACATCTTGGTCTTTTACAATCTCTCTATCATTCCCTGTGCCTCAGATTTCTTCATCTTTCCACACAAGTTACTTTTCAATTCCTTACCAAGTTTATTTTCTTTTTTGAATTGTTTCTAATGTGTTTCTCTTATTTTAGAGACATTGAGTGATATTTAACTTTCTTTGTCTGAATCAGTATACCCTCATTATCTCAAGATCCACTCCCTTTCCTTAAATCAACTCAAATTTACTTCTATTTTGTAGACACACTACATTTTCAGTCTTCATTTATCCTACATGAGTATAAATAGGTCACTTTCATGTTTTATCTATTGTGAGCCCTGGTAATATAAAGATGTCTCACTATAATTGATGACTTTAATACTGCACCATCACACCAAAAAGTAATTCCCAATCATGTATAAACATAATAGTTGTTAACAAATTAAATGATTATATTACTTATCTCTTAGTTTAATGTTTTAAAAATTTGCTCATTTTTTGAATGTACTCCTGCGATGTATAAAAACAGTTTCCTGCAACTCTGTGTGTGATGTTATGCGTGAAAGAGTTTCATGCACTTTAGTGTAACCACATATCTGTTAAATGATCTCTTTTATAACAAGTAAGAACACTTTCAAAGCCATATTGGATCTGGGAAGAATATCAAGAAGAACTAGCAGCCAGATCAACTCTCCTGTTACTCAATACAAGTCATGCAGATCATGAGAGGAAAAAAAGCCAAATTTCTCATTCCTGTGAGGCAACACAAGCCATGCTGGTCCTAAGAGGAGTAACAAGAAGAAAAAGGAGGCAATTTTCCCTCCCCATGACCTGGCATATGGCATGCAAATCCTGGGAGGAGAACAAGCCAAATACACTCTTCCCATGACCTGGCACAAAGCATTTTATTTTCTAAGGGAATTAAAAAGAAGAATAATTGAAGGCCAACTCACAGAACCCAGGAACTTCAGTGAGCTTCACACTTGGTGCCAAGCTAGCCCTAGGCCCCTCCCACAATCTCAATTGTCCCAGCAGACCACCTTGAGGGACACAGGAACTCCAGCCAATGGCACTCATGGGTTCGTGCTAGACATAGGCCCCTCCTGTGAGCCCTGTTGTCATGGAAGACCAACTTAGATGACACAGGAACTCCAGCCATTGGTTCACACGGGGCTGGTCTAGATTCAGGCCCCTCCCATGACACCCATCATCCTCCAGACACTGTGAGACAACTGAGAACTCCAGCCAGTGGCACACTCATGGCGAGGCTAGACTCAGGCCTCTCCCATGACCCCCGGCATACCAGCAGACCACTTCATGGAACTCGGATACTTGAGCCAATGGCATGCATGGGGACAGGGTAGACCCAGGCTCATACCACAACCCATGCCATCAAACCAGGCCACCTCACAGGACCCAGGAACTCCAGCCAGTGGAGCACACAGGGCCAGGCTAGACCCTGGCCCAACCCAAGATACCCACTTTCTTGACAGAACACCTTGCAGGACCCAGGAGCTCCAGTCAGTGGTGGAGGTGGGGCCAGGTAAGAACTGGGCCACTCCCATGTTCCTACAGTCCTGGCCACACACCATACAACGTAGAACTCTAGTGCATGGGACATAAACCCGCAGTCCCTCCACTGCCATCGATGACACCCCTCATGTACTGGACCTAGTATTGCTGCTCATCTTTGGCTCCCACACTTCCCCCAGAAACTTGAACTGCAGTGGATTAATCATACAGTATCAAGGGGAGACTCAGTAACCCCTCATCCAAATAGAAGAACTCAGCAGGCTTCCATCAGTGAGATGAGTTTGCCCATAAAATAGAACAGAGTTTGTGGCCTTCAGTGGGTAAACAGGAGCAATAGTGAAGCTGTCTCCAGAATAGGCCATTGGTGAGCATATAAAGTGGGTGGGTGAGTGCTTCCACCCAACAGACAATATCAGGTAGGTTGATTAGGGTACCAGTAAAGCCTCCACCAACATGAAGAAAATTAAGGGGGCATTGGGGAAACCCAGAGACATAGTATGCTCCCAGCTGATATAAATAGTATAAATAGGGAGATCAGTTGACTCTGACAAACCTGAAGACATAATAACAGGAGGAACTAGGAGTTGATTTCTATCAGTACTCTTAGGTTTGTTACCATAGGAAGAATATAGGACTCACTGAACAGGCCTTTCAGGGGAAATTCATGTGGCTGACCTACCTCTTCATTGTGGGACCCAGCAATTGGACAAACATCAACGTTATAGTAGGACCCCAAGATACACACTACCAACAGTTGACACTAGTCGGATTCAAGAACCAAATATTACCCAAAAAGGAGAAAATGGCAATGAAAAAGCAAAATGCAATCTCAAACATCTAGTCCATCAGGAGTATGTACAGGAGACACTGAAGTAGAGGACTTCAAAAGTAACACACTGGAAATATTTGAAAAGATAGCAAGTGTAATAAAACAAAAACTCAATGAGGCTATAGAGGAAATCAAATTACAATTAACCTCTCATGTAAAGACAGAAATAACAAGCTTAGTAACTTGTTACTAAGTTACTACTTAGTAACAGTACAACTCGAGAACAAATAGATAAAAAAGAACAGGAGTATGGGAAACTGATTGAAACCTTGAATGAACAATATAGAAAACAAGCAGAATTCATGAGACAAATTAAAAGAGACACCCAAGAAACAAAGTAATTTTATTGCAAGCTGGCAAAACCACTATAATGAAGCTGAGGCTAGAATTTCAGACATTGAGGACAGGATTGCAATTCACCATCAAGAAAGGATAGAACTTTTAAAAATAACAAAGCAACATGAAATGACAGTCCAGCAGATTCAGGATCATACCAAGAGAAAAAATATAAGACTAATAGGCATCAGTAAAGTTACATGACTCACTGCAAATATCATAACTAAATTAGTCACAGAAGTAATAGCAGAAAATATGTCAAACATGGGGAAAAATCTGATATGCGGGTAAGTAAGACATATAGACACCAAACAACCACAATCAACATAAACCTACACCCTGACATATAATAATTAATATCCCAAAAATGCAGCATAAAACCAGAATACTAAAAGCTGTTATGGAGAAGACACAACTCACATATCAAGAGAGATCCATTAGAACCATGGTAGACTTTTTAGCACAAAACCTCAGGTCAAGATGAACATAGAGTGAGATATTACAAGCCCTGAAAGAAAACAACTTTCAACCCAGACTGATGTACCCAGCCAAGCTTTCATACAAATTTAATGGAGAAACAAGATACTTCCACAACAAAGAACAATTGAAGAAATTCATGTCCAACAATCCAATCATAGAAGGAGTATTGAAAGACATACTCAATAGAGATAAAAATGATCACAATCTCCAGAACAACAACAGAACAAAAATACCAGGTGGAACAAGCATTAAAGAATGGGTAAAATCAGAAAGCAAACAACTGGAACATAACATTGCAAATTAAAGGCTGTACATATCAGTTATATCCATTAATGTAAGTGGCCTCTATTCACCTATCAAAAGAAATAGATTGACAGAATGGATCAAAAACATGATCCCACAATATGTTGTATAGAAGAAACACATATGACCCAAAGGGAAACTCATAGATTAAAACTTAAAGGATGGGAAATAGTATTCCATGCAAAGAAACCCAAAAATAAAGCAGGAGTGATGGCTCTATGTGCAGACAAAGTGAACTTCAAACCAAAAGTGATTAAAAGTGATAAATAAGGTGAGTTTATATTTGTTAGTGGAAAAATTCAAGAGGAAGAACTAACAATTATAAATATATATGCATCAAACAGAGGAGCACCCAATTATATAAGACAGATACTAAAGGACATAAAAAACCAAACACACAAAAGCACAATTATAGCAAGGTTACTTAACAGCCCATTGTCACAAAGAGATAGATCAACTAGAAAAAAGGGCACAAAGAAACAATAGAATTGACTCATACCTGCAAACAATTGGACTTATTAGATGTTTACAGAGTGTTCCACCAAAACACATCAATATACACATTCTTCTCAGCTGCAGATGGGATATTCTCAAAAATAGACCATATATTATCCCATAAAACATTCTAAACTAAATGCAAAATTATTGACAATTTCACATGCATAATATCTGACCATAATGCACTGCAATTGGAAATTAATGGCAAAAGAAATTGCAGAGCCTGCATAAATACATGGAACTTAAAAAACAACCTTCTGAAAAACAATTGGTCTACAGATGAAGTGAAAGAAGCAAAAAAGCAATGCCTACAATTCAGTGAAGATGCAGACACAACATACTGTAATCTATGGGTTGAAATGAAAGTGGTCTTAAGAGGGAAATATATCACAATAAATTGTCATGTCAAGAAAACAGAATGAGCACAAATAAACAACCTAATGCATCATCTCAAGCTTCTAGAAAAAGAAAAGCAAGATAAACCCCAAGCTCATAGAACAGTGAAAATAGTAAAGATTAGAGCAGAAATCAATGCAATTAAAACAAAAAATGTAATGAATCAAAAAGCAGTTTTCTTGAGATAATAAATAAAATTGACAAACCTCTAGCCAACCTTATCCACAAAATGAAAGAAAAAAAATGCACATTCACACAATAAGGACTGAAAAGGAGGAAATTACTACAGATCCCAAGAAAATTCAAAAGATTATGAGCACCTACTTTGAAAACGTCTACTCACACAGAGAACAAAACACAGAGGAAATGGACAGATTTCTAGAAACTTATGAACTGCCAAAGCTCAACCAAGAAGATATAACAATTTTGAATAACCCAAAACCAGCTACTGAAATTGAAAATGTCATAAAAAATTACCATCAAAGAAAAGTCCAGGTCCTGATGGATTCATGGCTGAAATCTACAAGAAATTTAGAAAAGATTTAAAGCCAATAGTCCTTAAACTCTTCAATGAAATTGAAAAGAAAGCAATCCTCCCTAATTCATTCCTGGAGGCAAGTATTACTATAAAAATCAGAGAAAGATGCAACTCAAAAGGAGAACTATAGGCTAATGTCACTAATGACAACAGATGCAAAGGTTTTCAATAAAATCCTGGCAAATACAGTGCAGTATATCATCAAGAATTTTATACATCTTGACCAAGTGGGGTTCATTTGAGGAATGCAGGGATGGTTTAAGCTACACAAATCAATAAATGTAATACACCACATTAACAGAGTGAAAAATAAAAACTACATGGTCATCTCAATAGATGCAGAAAAAGCTTTTGATAAAATCCAACACATGTTCAGGATAAAAAACCTTCAGAAACTCAGAAAACACGATGTCTACCTCAACCTTATAAAGGCCATCTATTACAAACCAACAGCCAATATAATACTCAATGGACAAAACCTGAAAATTTTCTCTTTAAAATCAGAAACAAGACAAAGATGTCCACTATCAACACTCCTTTTCAGTATAGTTCTGGTAACATTAACTATGACAGTCAGGCAACAGAAACAAATAAAATGAATAGAGATAGGAAAGGAAGAAATTAAATTATCACTGTTTGCAGATGACATGATACTGTATATAGAAGACCCCAAAAATTCCATTTAAAGACTACTAGAAGTAATAAACAAATTCAGCAGTGTATCTGGCTACAAATTCAACACTCAAAAATCAATAGCTTTCGTGTACACAAACAAAAAACACATCAAGAGAGAAAATATGGAAATCCTGCCTTTCACAATAGCATCTAAAACAATGAGATACTTAGGAATCAACCTAAGAATGTAAAAGAAGTATGTGCAGAAAATTATGCTATTCTAAAAAAGGAGATTGAAGATGATATTAGAAAATGGAAGGATATTCCTTGCTCTTGGCTAGGAAGAACCAACACTGTGAAAATGGCCATATTCCTCAAACTGTTAGACAGATTTAAAGCAATCCCAATCAAAATATCATTAACATACCTCACAGATGTGGAGAAAACACTCTTAAAATTCATTTGAAAACAGAAGAAACCTAGAAAAGCAAAGGCAATACTGGGCAACAAAAGCAAGGCAGGAGGCATCTCAATTTCTGACTTGAAACTATAGTACAAAGCCACAGTGATAAATTCAGAATGGTTCTGGCAAATAAGTAGACCTCATGATCAATAAAATGGATTAGAAGATGCAAGAACAGCTACAAAGCACTCAGCAGCTTGATATTTGACAAGGGGTCTAAACATGTTGAATGCAAGAAGGATAGCCTCTTTAACAAGTGGTGTTGGAAAAATTGGCTCTCCAAATGAAGAAGACTGAAACTAGACCCATGCCTATCAATATGCAAAAAACTAAAGTCAAAATGGATCTAAATATCTAACTAAAATAGAAACACTAAATCTACTGGAAGATAAGGTAGGTTGAAGACTTGGAGATATAGGGGTAGGCAGAGAATTCATGAACAAAAGGCAAACTGCATGGGAAACACTTTAAAGTATCAACAACTGGGATCTCTTATTATTGAAAAGATTTGCACTTCAAAAGAAATCACCAACAGAGTGAAAAAATGCCCAGAATGGGAAAGCATTTTAGCAAACAGCCCCTCAGACAAAGGACTTATATCAAGAACATATAAAGAATTGAAAAACATCAAGCCCCCCAAATTCAAAGACCCTCTCCAAAAATGGGCAGCTGAGATGAACACATAGTTCTCAGATAAAGATACAAATGGCAAATAAACACATGAAAAAATGGTAACGATTACTGGTCATTTGAGAAATGCAAACTAAAACAGCACTGATTTTTCACTTCACTCCAGAAAGAATAGCTGCCTTCAAGAAATCAAATGATATCAAATGTTGGTGAGGCTGTGGGGGAAAAGGAAAACTGCTTCCTCTTTGTGGGAATGTAGATTGGTGCAACCACTATGGCAATCAGTATGGAGAAATCTCAGAAGACAAGGATTGGAAGTTTCATTCATTCTAGCTCTTCCCCTCCTGCGTATTTTCCCAGAAAACCTAAAAATGTCATATCACAGTGATATATTTGCACCCACATTCATAGCAGCACAATTTGTAATAACTAAATCTTGGAAACTACCAAGATGCCCATCATCCACAAAGCAGATAAAAAAATGTGGGTTTTTTAAGCAATAGAATATTACTCTGTTATAAAAAGGATGATATTGAGGCCATTATAGGCAAATGGAAACAACTTGAGGTTATCTTCATTAGTGAAATAAATAAGAATAATATTTATAAATATCACATTGTGTCTCTAGTTTAAAAAGTAATAAGAAATATAGGAGTAATGAACTCCAAAATGCATAATTGGCATTTTAAACAAAAGAGGAAACGAAATTGCTCTAAAGGTAATATCTTCATGTGTGTTTAAGCATGTAGGATTGATAACCATATTACTAAGTTTTTGCTGGATAGCTGATCAGAACTGTCTGCAGTCTCACTGCTTCTAAGTCCACTTTATATGCTTTCCTTTTGTAACTTTAACAACTATTCCTAAGAGGACAATATGTAATTTATCAACTAATGATTTCTTACTGTTTTTTTAAAATTATTTAATATCTCTACCCTTTTTGGTTTTTTTTTGTCTTTAAATAAAATTTTAAAAAAAGAGTGAGCATCTCCTGATCCATATTTCAGTCCACCAACCAAATAAACTAGTCATATTTTAAGTCCATAAACTCTTGCATCAGCCAGGGATTTAGCTGAACAGCAAAGTGCCTACCTGATAAGTACAAGGTCCTCAGTTCTATCCCCAATAATGAGAAGAAAATAAAAATCTTTACATCACATCCAAAATACTTGTTTAGTGTGTCCTTATCAAGAGTCAACATGATCTATGTTAACATTCCTTGCACCAATACCCTACTTGCTTAAAAATCCAGTCTCATAAATTTTCTTTATTTTTTCATTGTGAGAACTAGACAGAGAGAAAGTTCTTGGGAGTGTAGTACTCATCATTAAGGGCCAAACTGTGTTCCTCATATTTGGGAGCCCTCTGAGATAGAAGTGTAGTGCTAGGCCTAGAGGATGTTGTATGCAGTGAACATGGGTTCTCTTCAAACCATAAAGCATTCAAATTGTGAATTTTCTTCTCCTGTTATGTTTGTAACCCAAATAGGATGTAGTCCCCAGGGAATGCAATGCCACACTGCTCACAAGCCACCCTGAGTGAATGGATGCCCTAGTGACCTGTCAGGAGGGCCTGAGACCTCACAGCACAGCTCCACTTTCTCTTCAGTGTGCATCCCACAGGCCCAAGTCTCCATAAGCAAAGGGGACAAGATGTCCTTGCCTTAAAGGAGGGGGGCAGAAACCGGAGCCACCAGTCAGGTTGAGAGGCGACCATGACCACCAGCATCTGCAGGGAAGCACCTATTGCTTGGGAGCCTGATTTTCGTGTCTGATGATGATAGATCACAGCTAGGGTTTGTAACACTTTATACCTGTGAAATAATTAGTGATACAAGTTTTAGAAGGAGAAACAAACTTACTTTATTGGAAAGGGAAGAGAAAGAAGGATACAGACAGCTACTTTGGAGTGAGGCAGGAAGTACACAATTGGCAATTGGGGATATTTGTTGTTTGACTCCTTTATCAGATGGTAAGAAAGGGGCTCCATCGTTGAGAACCGTTACACCTGCATTGGCTGTTCCAGCTGACCCCTGATTTGGCCACTGCCCCTCCCACTCCCTTGTGCACATTCTCGGATGAGCACATTTGTGGCCTCCTTGTGCTGTACTGTGCTTTACTGAGAGATCTGCAGTAGCCTCACATTCAAGGCAGGGTTAGAAGGAAGAGATGTATGTGCATTGTATTGTATTAACTTGGTAGGATAATAACAAAATGTGTACGTGCTTACACAGAGGTGTGTGAATATATAGGTGTTACTGTATATTATATACATCAAGGGGGGGTTTTGTTTTGCTTTTGTTTTTTTAATGTAATCTCCATCCTTTCCCCACTTTTTTCCTTTTATGCTTCATTGAAGGTGGAGGAAGGAGGCAATATGGGCCTTTGCAGCTGCAGTGAACCAGGTCTGGTGGCCTTATCCTTTCTCTGTCTTGTTTTTCTTAGTTGTGTTCTCTGGATCTCTCTCTCTCTTTCTCTCTCCCTCTCTGTCTGCTGTTTAACTGTTTATTTGCCCAAAACTTGACTCAGACCCTTTAACTTTCCTTGCCTGTCCCCTGACTTTACCTACAATTAAATCTAAAAGCAAGATCCATCTCTATGTTGCAAGAGATACACCTTGTCCACAAAATTATACAACTGAGAATAAAAAATGAAAAATGATATTCCAAGAACTGGAACTCAGGTTTTGGATTTAGCTGAGTAGCATAAGTGCCTGCCATGCAAATACAAGGTCATGAGTTTGACCCCTGGAACAAAAAAATGCAACAACCCTGCAACTCAATTTATATACTCAAACAGTACTTAACATAAATGGACAAATACCCATAAATGTAATCATAATGGGAAACTGCAATATTCCTTTCTGAAAATACATGAACTACCTCAAAAGTCAAGAATTATCAGAGTATATATCATAGAAGTAGATTAACAGATTTGTAAAAAAATTTTGATCCAAAGAGCAGGGTAAATAATTGTTCTTCTTCAGCTAATAGCACTACTATAAAAACAGATCAAAATTTATGTCCATAACAAGTCTCAATAAATACTGAAGATTGTAGTAACCCAAACACAGTAGCACCCAAATATATAAGACAGATATTAAAGGATGTAAAAAACCAAACACAAAACAACACAATTATAACAGGGGACCTTTACAGCCCATGGCTACAAAGAAATAATCAACCAGAAAAAAAAGGCAACAAAGAAGTAATAGAACTGAATCATAACTGTGAGCAGTTGGCCTTAGTAGATGTTTACAGTGTATTCTATTCAACCACATCAGAATACACATTCTTCTCAGCTGCAGATGGGACATTGTCAAAAATAGATCATATATTATCCCATAAAGCATTCTAAAATAAATGCAAAAGTATTGAAAATTTGACATGCGTAATATCTGACCATAGCACATTGCAATTGGAAATTTATGGCAAAAGGAATTGCAAAGCCTGCATAAATACATGGAACTTGAAAAACAACCTTCTGACAAACAATTGGTCTACAGATGAAATTAAAGGAGAAAAGAAGCATAACTACAATTCAATGAAAATGCAGAAACAACACACTGTAATCTGGGGGATGTAATGAAAGCAGTCTTAAGAGGGAAATATATAGTAATAAATGGTCATTTCAGGAAAACAGAATGAGTACAAATAAACAATCTAATGCTTCATCACAAGCTTTTAGAAAAAGGAGAAGTTACACACAAACCTCATAGAAGAGAATAAATTATAATTATTAGAGCAAAAATTAATGCAATTGAAACTAAAAAAATATAAAAAAGTAATGAATCAAAAACTGGTTAAAAATATTTAAAAAGTAATGAATCAAAAAACTGGTTTTTTGAGAGAATAAACAAAATTGACAAACCTCTAGCTAACCTCATAAAGAAAAAGCAAGAAAAAAACCCAAATCCATGCAATATGGACTAAAAAGTGGAAATGACTACAGATCCCATAGAAATAAAAAAGATTACAAATATCTACTTTGAAAATCTCTCCTCATATAGAGGAAATGGACAGTTTTCTAGATATCTATAGACTGCCAAAACTCAAACAAGAAGATATAGCAGTTTTGAACAACCCAATATCAGCTACTGGAATAGAAAACTTCATTAAAAACTCATCAACAAAAAAACCCAGGTCCTGAAGGATGCATGGTTGAATTCTGTAAGAAATTTGGAGAAGATCTGATGCCAATACTATATAAATCTTCAGTGAAACTGAAAAGGAAGTAATCCTCACTAAATCATTTCTAGAAGTATTACTCTGACTCAAAAACAAAAGAAAGACCCCCCAAAAAGATCTGTAGATCTATCTCACTAATGAATACTGATGCAAAGATTATCAATAAAATACTCACCAATAGAATGCAGCAAATCATCAAGATTATGCATCATGACCAAGTGGAATCCATTCCAGGAATGCAGGAATGGTAGACAAATGAATAAATGCAATACACCACATCAACAGAGCCAAAAAGAAAAACCACGTGGTCATCTCAATAGATGCAAACAAAGCTTTTGATAAAGTCCAACAAATGGTCATGATAAAAACCATTTAGAAACTCAGAATACATGGTTTTTATCTCAGTCTCATGAATGGCATCTATGACAAACCAACAGCCAACATTATACTAAACTGACAAAACCTGAAAGTATTCACTTTAAATTCAGGAACAAGGATGGATGTCCACTATCACCACTGCTATTCAATATAGTTCTGGCAATACTAGCCAGAGAAATCAGACAAGAGAGAGAAATAAAAGGAATAAAGATAGGAAAGGAATAAGTGAAATTATCACTATTTGCTGATGATGTGATACTCTACATAGAAGACCACAAAAACTCCATTAAAATACTCCTTGAGGTAATGAACCAATTCAGCAGTGTAGCTGGCTACAAAGTCAATGATCAAAAATCAACAGTATTCCTGTACTCAAACAAAAACTCACCGAGAAAGAAAATATGGAAAGAAAATATGGAATTTCACAATAGCATCTAAAATAATGAGATACATACGAATCAAACTAAGAATGTAAAGAAATATATGCTGAAAACTATGCTATTCTAAAAAGGGAGATTTAAGAGAATATTAGAAAATGGAAGCATATTCCCTGCTCTTAGCTAGGAAGAACCAACATTGTGAAAATGGCCATACTTTCAAAACTGTTATACAGATTTAATGCAATCCCAATTGGAATACCATTAGCATACCTCACAGATGTGGAGAAAACACTCCTAAAATTCATTTGGAAACAAAAGAAACCTAGAAAAGCAAAGGCAATACTAGGCAACAAAGGCAAGGCAGGAGGCATCTCAATTCCTGATTTGAAACTGTACTACAAGGCCACAGTGATAAAATCAGCATGGTACTGGCAAAGAAATAGACCTGAGGATTAGTGGAACAGTTTAGAAGATTCAAGCACGACTGCAAAGACATTCATCCACCTAATATTTGACAAAGGTCCTAAACATGTTCACTGGAAAAAGACAGTTTCTTTAATAAGTGATGTTGCCAAAATTGGCTCTCCACGTGCCAAAGAACAAAATGACCCATGCCTATAACCATGCCCAAAAAGAATGTTTAAATGGATCAAAGACCTAAATATTAAAACAGAAATGCTAAGTCTACAGGAAGACAAGGTAGGTAGAGGACTTTGAGACATAGAAGAAGGTAGAGAATTAATGAACAAAATGCAAACTGCACAGGAAACACTTTAAAGAATCAACAACTGGGATCTCATAGTATTGAAACATTTTTGACTTCTAAAGAAATCACCAACAGAGTGAAAAGAAAAACCATAGAATGGGAAAGACTTTTAGCCAGCAATCCCTCAGACAAAGGACTTATATCCAGAACATATAAAGAATTGAAAAACATCAAGCCTCCCACATTCAGAGGCCTTCTCCAAAAATGGGCCTCTGAGATGAACACACATTTCTCAGAAGACAATATACCAATGGCAAATAAATACATGAAGAAATGTTCACCATCACTGGTCACTTGAGAAATGCAAATTAAAACATCATAGAGATTTCATCTCTCTGGAAAGAATAGCTGCCATGAAGAAATCCACTTATAACAAATGTTGGTGAGGCTGTGAAAATAGGACCACTGCTCCACTCTTGGTGGGAGTTTATAGTGGTGCGGCCACTATGGCAATCACTATGGAGATTTCTCAGAAGACTAGGATTGGAAATTCCATCCACTCCAGCTATTCTCTTCCTGGGTATTTTCCCAGAAAAACTGAAAAACTCATACCAGAGTGATATATGTGCACCCATACTCATAGCAGCACAATTTGTAATAGCTAAGTCTTGGAATCAACCAAAATGTCCATCAACTGCATAGTAGGTGAAAAAGATGTGATATTTTTATACAATGGAGTATTACTCAGCTATAAAAATGATGACCTTGAGGACTTCATAGGTAAATGGAGAAATCTTGCAACTATCCTCAGAAGTGAAATAAATAAAAATCATATGTATAAATATCATATTATGTCTCTAGTGTAAAATGTAATAAGAACTGTAGAAGTAATAAAACCAACAATGTGTAATTGCTTTTGTAAAAAAAGAGGAAAAGAAAGTACCATAAATGATATAACTGCATGTATGTTTAAGTGTTTAAGATAGGTAATCACGTTACTAAGTTTTGATGGATCATTAAAAAGAACTTTTAGCAGTCTCACTGTTTGAATGTCCACTTTGTGTGCTTTAACTTTGTAACTTGAACAACTATTTCTAAAATGAAAATATGTAACTTATCAACTAGTTATTTTTGATGTTTATTTTTTTTGAAATTCTGTATTATTTCTACTCTTTTTTCTGTTTTGGTTTTTTTCTCTTTAAATAAAATTTTAAAAATATATTTTCTTTACAGTTTTACTTTATCTGTAGTTGATCGGAATCTGAACTTCAATAGTCAACTGTTTTTCAATTGAAATTTTTAGTTATTACAATCTGATTTGAGATATGGTAGTGCTGCACACATTCTTGAAAGATCAGAGATGAGTTCCCAGTTTGTTTCATCTGTGACCAGATTATCTTCTCCTGCTTTACTTTGTTCAGTCTTAAAGGGAGCTCAAATAATCTGTTTTTTTGTATCTCTAGGGAAATTGTAAAGATTAAGAACTTATTCTTATGACTCTGATTTTCTGAAATAAGCTAAGGAAGGGCTTAGTATTTGTTGTCCTAGAGCTACAGTCTGATATTTTACTCATACTGTCCTATTAATGACATTATATTTTCAAGGAGCTTAATTTTACTTTCTGAAATATGTTTGGGCAGAGTGTCTTTACCCAGTGGGTGATCTTCTGTGTGCATTTAAAGAACATTACTTAACATTGTATTTTATAATTGTACAACTTCAGTTGGTTTTTCTGTTTTAGATATCATTGGACTTTATTAAAGCCCAAAAATCCCCCATGAACCCATTTTAATACTTTTCCTCTACTTGAGGAGCAGAATAATCAGGGAAATTTTCCATTTACATAGAAGATTGTTTTAGCCTTCCATTTCTTAGCTGCAAATGGACTTTTCATCTGTAAATAGATCACTGTTACTTATGGAATACGTTTTCATCATTGAGCCCTTCATTATCATACTATACATGGCCCATTGTACTCACACAAATTAAGGAGACTGCATATGGTCAAATTGTAGATTGCCACTACCAAAAATGCATAATGTTTCCCAGTTCAAAACTACAATACGGATCTCACTCTTGATGGTCCACACCCCACTCCTCAATGTGTATTAAAATTTTAGCCTAATAAATGCTTTCTGTACCTCATATTTACATATTCTCAAAATTCTCCTTATGTGAAAGAACTCAGTGAACCTCCATACCTTCCAGGTGTACGGCTCATGAAGTTCTTCTAAGACAAAGTTCAGTAACAAGACAATTGGAGATGAAACTGAATACCAGGGAAGAACACAGTGAAAATAGTGGGTAATGACAGGCTCAATATAATCACACTATTATATATATATATATATATATATATATATATATATATATATATATATATTCAACATAAACTTAGAAAAAGATCACACATTCATCTCAATTGATGCAAAAAATCATTTCACAAAGAGCGACAATCATTCATGATAATTTTCATACAAATTTGGAAAAGATCGTTTTTATCTTAATCTGATAAATCCAGCTGTGACACCATATGGAACACACAAGTGTAACTGGCGCAAAACTGAAAACTCTCACTCAGCAATCTGAAACAAGAAAAGAAGTTTCCTTTATCACCAAATCTATTCAATGTACTTCTGGAAACAGTAGCCAGAATAATTGAACAAGAAATAGTTAGAGCAATAAAGATGATACCAAAATGTAAAAGAGGAATAAATAACACAATGGAAAAAACTAAAAAGAAAAAGTTAAATTATTATTATTTGCTGATGACATGATAGTCTACTAGACATGATGCTGTTTCAACAAAGGATTTCTGGACATAAGTAACCAATCTGGCCATGTTGCTTGATGCAAAGTTAACACCAAAAACTCAGTAGTGTTCCTGTGCAAAAATAACAAACTCACTGAGAGAGGAATCAGTAAAAATATCCCTTATCAAAGCATGAAAAAATGAAATCCTTGTTAATGAAATCAAAGTGACAAAAGGAAGCAAAAGAGCTCTACACTGAAAACTACAAACGCTGAAAAAGGAAATCTAAGAGAATATCAGAAAATGAAAACATAATCCTTGCTCATGGGTAAGAAGAAGCAATGTAATTAAAACGGCCATATTCCAAAAATTTTATATGGAAATAATGCAATCCCTATCATAGTACAATTATCATACATTCCAAAAATAGAGAAAAAGTTCTTACCTTTCATACAACTGGACCAGAATGGAGTTACAATACCAAAAATAATCCTAGATAGCAAAGATGAGACAGGGTACATCACAGTCTGTTGATTTGCAACTATACTACAGAGCTACTATGATAAAAACGTTGAGTACTGAGAAAGAAAGTATCAATGGAGCAGAATAAAGATGCAGAAATGACTGCAATAATTTACAAGCTTTTTATGTTTTACAAAGGACATAAATATGTTCCCTGGAAGAAAGATATCCTGTGTAATAAATGTTACTTGAAAAAACTAGATTTCCACTTGTCAAACAAAAAAGTTGGCCAATGTATCTCACTATGAACTAAATGAAGGAAGAAATAGGTCAAAGATCTAAATATTTTGAAAAATCTAATTGTTAAAAGACAAATACAAAATCAATTGGGAGGGCAGACATGTAGAACAGTTGAGCACTTAGTGTAGGCAAAGTCTTTGCAAGCAAAACAAACATCACACAAAAATATCACAAAAAATCAACAACTGGGATCTCATCTTATTAAAAAGCATTTGTTCAACGACATAAATTGCCAATACGGTGAAAAAAAACCTATTGAATGGGAAAATAATTTTGACTGATTTTTCTCAGACAAAAGACTAATATCTGGAACATATATGATATTGGACAAAATCAGAATATCAGATTTAAAGACTGAATCCAAAAATGGTGATCTCAGATGCATACTCTTCTACAGATGACAAAGTATAAATGGCAAATACATATATGAAGAAAAGTTCAATATATTGGTCTTTCGAGAGAGACAAATTAAAACAACTCTGGTTACATCTCACTACAGAAAAGGAAATAATCAAGAAAATAACCAATAAATATTCCTAATATGAATGTGGGAAAGAAAGAAAACCTTGTTTACAGTTGACAGAAGTGTAAACAGACACACCCCTCTAGAAATCAATGTGGACATTCCTAATAAACGCTAATACTACAAAGTCCATGTGTTACAACTGTTCTCCAACGTGTCTTCCCAAAATAATTCAATACATTTTACTGGAGTGAGGTATGTGTACACATGTTATAAGACACCCTTTTGTAGTACTTAAATATTGGGAAGACCAAAAATACCCATCAAATGAGGAAGATATAAAAAACATTTGATTTTCTTATACAGTGATGAAATTCCCAGCCATTAAGGATACACTTCAGATATTAATAGGTATAATTAAGCAACTTCACAATCTCCTTTACTGACATAAATGGCACAAAGTTGTATATCACATGATCTCATTATTAAGAAGATTTTAAAGTGTAAATGTGAAGCAAATGCAAAATGGATATAATGAAATAGGAAGCAGTTTTTCAAAAACAAAGGAGAATTAGGTAAGAGGAGTGAGAAAAGAAAAAAGGAGAAAAATGAGAAAAGATGGAAAAACAAAAAATCATTGAAAATGAGGGAAAGAGGGATTATAGAGAGCAAAATGGATTGAAAAAAGATGAATCAAGATATATCATGTACAGGTACAATCTACTTGTGATGAATGTGAATATTAAGTATATTTAAATTGTAAAAAAAAATAATGTAACTCCCATCAAAACCAATGTATATTATATGTAGGCTGCAGTACACTAAAAATATAATCCACTATTCTGTGTGATTTACATGAACATAAAATCACTTTGAGATTCTATGTATGTGGAAAGATTTATTAACTATCCCAATATTTTCATTCAGCTAAAGATTAAAAACTCCAGTTGTTTTTGATTTGGAGAAACAGGCAAGCGAAAAAGAGATCTTTCCCATTAGAATTAGATGAACACACACACACACACACACACACACACACACGTGCATCCAGATTCCCTACAGGCAGATAGTTTCTTGCCAAAATTCCACTGTTTGAATTTAGCATTGTAAATAAAATGATTGGAGGATGAATATCAACAGATTTCCTCCTAAGTTTCCATTGGATCTTCAGGTCTATGGTCTTTGATCTCCTCTCATTCAGAGTCAGGTCAAGACCCATGTTTTATTACCACCCTAAGACAGGATGACCTCAGGAAGATCTTCATTGGTGCAGGAGTTGATATTGCCATACTCCATCATCCCCTATGTACTACAGTGCACTTTTATGTTTTTGAACTTATTTTTGACTATGATTGAGGTGCTGGTACAGTACACATTCAATGTACCCCCAAATTTCCGTATTATTTCCACTGAATTGTGTTCTACCTTGGTCAGCATTCATGTTTTTAAAACAAGGGTAAGCATGAGTCCCCATCTCATAGCTTGGAAGCCTTTAAATGTTTCCAATCATCAGTTGGAATGGTTTTATTCTGTTTTCTTTGACTATATCATGCGTGATGATATGAAGAGCTGTTTTGAAGAAAACAAAACATTATGACAGCTATTGCTGATTTAATATCATCCTTCTTAGAAGTCCTACCATGCTTCTATTGTACTACTACCACTGGTTCTATCTATCACATTGTGTCTTATTGGGATTTGAATATGTATGATAATTTAAACAAAATTTTTCTATTGAAAATGAGATATTATAGTACCCATTGATCATTTTCTGTTATTAGGTTCAGAAAGCCCTGTAATTACTCTGCTCTATGCATGGCTTTATACTATTTTGTTATGTTTGATATTGTTGTATTTGAAACTATGCTCAACTATAGCAGAGTAAGTGATATGGTGATAGCTACTGTTGATGTCCAGTTGTCTTAATGTAAAGTACTGTGTTGCCTATGTTGTCCTGTTATGATCTGCTCTGTACTGCCCTCTTTTGTTTTATTGTCTTTAAAATAAAAAATTAAAAAAATAAATATATTTTTAAAAAAAGGAAGAAGGGTAAAAAGCACTCCATGGCACAGATTATGTCAGAGATGGACACAGCCTCCATATTCTCTGGAAACAGTCATATGTATTGTGCATGTCCATGGAGGGATGATCTAGAAGTTAGAAGTTTAATTCCTACCTTGTACATGCCTGTTTCTGTGTTCAGATCATGAACTTGACACTGCACTTCCAAAACATTCAGTAAATGCAGGGTAATCATGACTGGCTATGAGACAAAAGAGGGTCTGGGGATGGAGGTAAAAGTACTTTCCTATTTAGAAACTTCAGATGAGCCTGTAGACTCCACCTGTACTAGTGAAGTCACCATAAAGAGTGTCAAGATACAGAGCTGCAGGAGAATTTGCTGAATGTGTGCCAATTTGCATGAGGCTGAGTTGAAGTCAGAACAGGAAAGGGCACTGGTGTCCCCACTGTCAGTGAAGCCTCATGGCACACACCTGAAGGGATCAGGTTGAAGCCAGGACAGAGGTCAATTCACAGACTTCACAGATTTCATGGGAGACACCAACTTCATCAGATAATTCCTAGTCCATCTGCATCCATCTCAGAGCACCTGGCCCCACACTTACATTTCTAGCCTTAGGTTGTTTCCTTGTGTACTTGATTCCTGCTCTCTGAAGGAAGCAGATTCAGATTCTAGAGCCTTTTTTCCATAGGTGAGTATGAGTCCAAAACATGGCCACAATAATATAAAGGAAGACTCCACATATTTAACAGTCCTGATCTCCCTGTGCCTCTCTCCAGTTCACAATTCACACAGCCTTCCTGAACCAATAGATGAAAATTTTGAGATTGAAGGGACAGGGAAAATTATTCAAAATCTTGACTGATGAGCAAGTTGACAGGTGCCATTCTTGTATCACAGATTGGCTACAACAATGCTCCACAAAGGCATTAATGCATTTCAAAGGAGGTTACTCTTGTCTTTACAGAACAGGGACTAACAAAATATATTTTTTGCAAGTTTACTTCTACATTCAGTAAGTAGGATGGAAACTGTGCTGTCTCGATTTGAGACTATGTACTCTGGAAATGACTCTTAAACTCAGAGGTGGAATAGTGAGAACAGGCCACGTTTACTAAGAGTGTAAGTTGAAGGCAGTGGTTTTACTGCCTTATCAGGAAATATGGCCTATTTTAACTTGTCAGGGCTGATACCGGAATCCAAGACATTTATACTGAGCTATCTCCCCCGTGACATTTTTTATTTGCCAACAGGTTTTCAATATGTGTCCAAGTGGCCAAGCCTGGGATTAATTACATGGTTGAAATCCTCTTACCTCACCTTCCCAGATTGCTTAAATTAAGTGAAATCAACACCTTGCATATATCTGAGGCATTTTAGTTTAAAAATTGATAAAAGTTTTAAATAACAGAATATAAGTAGTAACTAAATTGTAGTAATTTGTCAGCAATATTCTACCTCAGAATTGAGTGTATGCAAATGCCAACTGCCTCAATGTATATTTCCAGTATTGGAAAGTTATATATTACACACATGGAAACTTACACAAATATATATATATATATATATATATATATATATATATATATATTATATATTATATATATATATATATTATATATATATATATATATTATATATATTATTTTGTAATAGTTTGAATAATATATAAGAATAAAATTTATTTTTTCCACTTTAAAAAGAAAATAAAAACAAACACAACAGAAAAAAGGGTAGTAACAATACAGAATTCCAAAGGAAAAAAAGAAAAAAACAAAAAAAACCCACTAAGAAATCACTAGTTGGTAAGTTACATACTGTCATATTGGAAATAGTTGTTCAAGTCACAAAATTAAAGCAAAATACTGGACATTCAAACAGTGAGACTGTTAACAGTTCTGCTGAATGATCTAACAATAACAGAAATATGGTCATCTGTCTTACACATTTAAAGATACATGCAGTTATATCCATTAGAGCACTTTCTTTTGTTCTCTTTTTTATAGTAGCATTCATGCATTTTGTGTTTTATTACTCCTACAGTTCTTATTACTTTATACACTAGAGACACAATCTGATACTTATAAATATAATTCTTATTTATTTCACTAACGAAGATAGTCTCAAGTTGTCTCCATTTCCCTATGAAGGCCTCAAGATCATCCTTTTTATAGCTGAGTAATATTCCATTGTGTAAAAATACCACATCTTTTTCATCCACTCTGCAGTTGATGGGCATCTTGGTTCTTTCCAAGATTTAGCTATTACAAATTGTGCTGCTATAAACATGGGTGCACATACATCACAGTGATATGAAGTTTTCTGTTCTGAGAAAATATCTAGGAGGGGAATGGCTGGGTTGAATGGAGCTTCCAATCCTAGTTTTCTGAGAATTCTCCATATTGATTTCCATAGTGGTTGCACCAGTCTGCAATCTCACCAAGAGTGGAGCAGTGTTCATTTTTTCCCACAGCCTCGGCAACATTGATTATCAGTTGATTTCTTGATAGCAGCTATTCTTTCTGGGGTGAGATGATATCTCAATGTTGTTTTAATTTGCATTTCTAAAATGACCAGTGATGGTGAACATTTCTTCATTTATTTATTTGCCATTTCAATATCTTCATATGAGAACTGTGTGTTCATTTCAGATTGCCATTTTTGGAGAAGGTCTCTGAACTTGGAGTGGGTGGGTGTTTTTCAATTCTTTATATGTTCTTCATGTAAGTCCTTTATCTAAGGGGTTTCTGGATAGAATTCTTTCTCACTCTGTGGGTTTTCTTTTCACTCTGATGGTGGTTTCTTTTGAAGTGCAAAACCTTTTCAATAATATGAAATCCCTGTTGTTGATTCTCTGAAGTGTTTCCCATGCAGTTGACATTTTGTTCATGAAAAAAATAAAATTTAAATGGTACTAAATATAGAAATTAGTATAATAACCATGGTCTAATCAGCATCCTGTGAATGTTGTGTCTTTTTGTTCATATCTCATCCTGCCTTGCACTTAACCTTCTTGTCAGGTTGTGACATCACATGATAGCTCTCTGATGAAGGAAACTGAGATAAATGATGAATCCAAGTGACATTAGATTTATTTATGCTACTGAGAATGAAACACAATTTAGATTTTCTCAACATTTATTTCTGAATTTTATTTTAATGTCATAAGATGCTGCTTATATGCCACTGTGGAACATGTACCTAAAGGAAGGCTAGGTGGGTTTAACAGTAACAGGCTGCATCAACTGTAGAGGGAGGGGCAAAAGTTATATATTATCATCCTTGCATGAAATGTATTGCTAGCTAAATCTAAGGCTACAGCCTGTGCATTATGGTGCATGCCTGTAATCCCAGTACTTGAAAGGCTAAGACTTGAAAGTTCAAGGTCAGCCTGGTTTACAAAATGAGCCCAGGATCAGCCTAAACTTCATAGCAAGACCATTTCAGACAAAACAATAATAATGGTATCATCCTCATGCATTTAATTCATGCACTTGTAATTGTTACCTTATTGTTTTCACAATGGGGACTCTGTCTTTCTGGTGTCACAATATGGCATCATTTTCATCACTCACTATTACTATACAGAGAATGATATTCCATGCATTTTCTTTGAACCCTAGGAACTTGTGTGAAATCCTGATTCACTTGAATATTCAGCATTCTACTATTTATAAATGACTGACTTAATAAAGAGGGATGGTGCTTACATCTGTAGAAAAGTACCTGATGTGTAATAGGCAGTAGGAGAATACATCTCTCCAAAGTGGAAAGGAGCAAGAAAGAGGAAAATTAGAAATAGAGGAGGTTAAGGCAACAACAAAGAA
>PVJX010010515.1:0-56765 GCA_004027295.1 Dolichotis patagonum
TCCTGTTCACCATCGCTCTAACAGGACTTAGGACCCCCTTGGCTTCCCACATCTACCGTTAAGTGTCCGTTGCTTTATTCTAGCTCTGGACTGCACTGGGAGTGGTAGATTGGAATTACTGATTGGAATTCCCATAACTTTTCCCTGGGATTATGTGTGTGGACTCCTCCAGACTGTGCCGAGTTCCAGAAAGGCCTTGTACAGACACCCACCAAGAACTAGTTTTCTCCCTGTATTTTCAATAAACCCTTCTCCTTCAACCTCCTTTCTGTCTGCACTTTCATGTCTCAACTTTGTGAGAGCAGACTTAGAAGAAGGACAGCTGTTTTCACACACACACCACAAAATCACGGCGGATCTACAGGAAGAGCCTGTGCCTCAAAGGACAGCTCCGTCCGTCTTGCAAGCCTATTATTAAATGCAGGGTAACTCCACTCCACTTCTTGTAACTTCTAAGGAATTCATGCCGCGCATTTTATGACTTAAGTTCACTTAATGCTAGCTGTCAGGACAGCACAGGGCCCCACGTGTAGGCTCTGCAGCCCGCTCTCCCCTGGTTAAATCTCCGCTCCATCACTTCTTAGTTATGTGTCCAGACTCCAAGCTCTACAGATATGAGATGACACTGCCCCGATCAGCACGGTCATGTGAAGTATTTAACGTCACCGCCTGTCTACTCCTTGAAATACTGCTTCAAATTCACAGTGAATGTCAGATATCTTAGCAGAGGCACATGGCTAAAACTCTGCCCAGGCCAAAATATTCTCCAAGATGTTCTTGACTCTTGTCAGTATGTATCCTTAAAATTTTCCCTATTGAGTTTTGGCACTTCACTATACATTTTTTTAAAAAAATCATTATCTCATTGTGTGTTTTTCCATTCATAGTGGAAGGGCCCTCAAACACCCCCAGGAGCTCTATAAGCTTTCTGCCAGAAATTCAACTTCTGTTTCCACTTCTTTCAGCATAATTATGTAGCCAGGGTTTTAAAAAATCAGATGGAAGAGACAGACATTAAGTGATGTATAAATGTCCTTTTCTAGACTCTCCCACCAATCTTGTTCTCCCAAAGTAGCCAACATTAACATGTACATTTGTATCTTGCCAGAAGTTAATTTCTCTACTTATAAAATCCATGTGAGTGAGTCGGGGCTGGGCTGTTGTTGGCTTCTTCCTCATTCACTGCTTTACCCACCTTTCACACTGCTATGCACTGCTTTCTTTTTCACAGTCATTGCTACAAACACATTGCCTCTAAGTCTCCTTAACCACCTCATATAAATCCTGTGCTGTAACGAATCCCCTTTAGGAGGACACTTAACCTCTTTCTAGTTATTTCTGCTATTACCAATAAGCATCTAAGAATGGGAACGTTTTCTTCAGTCATTTCTTCGGGATCTTGTGTAAGAAAACGTCTGAAGGACATCTTTCCATGAGGGGCAACACTTACCCGCATTCTTCTGTGCCCCATAATTACAAACACCACTAATCTGTTTATTGTGCGATACATCCCAGATCAAGGGGCAATCAGCTTCTTGGACAGGAAACCTCGCACAAACAGGAGACGAAGCCAGGACCACAGACTCACAGACCAGATCCTGAGAACAGCAGGTCCTCAGCTTTCTGATTTCCTTTAACACCTTACAAACTCTCACTCCGTAAGAGAGGGCTGCACAGGGCACTCCAAGGACATAGTCCCTCTCAGGCCATTATCTTAAATAAAGTCTGTCCTTACTGCCAGTTTTCTTTCTTCCTCTTTTTATTTCTTATACCTTCTACACTGTCTACTGGAGAAAACGAGATCAGAAAAGACATATTAAAAAGAGAAATGAGAGAACAAAGAAATGACTCCCCCATCAACACTGTGCACATAGCATCTCGTCCGTCTGCTGGCATCTTTAGAACAAATTCCTACAAATACAACTGTTGGGCAAACAAATGCATAAATTTAATTTCAGTAAATAAGAACAAACTGTATTCCAAAGAGACTGCAACAAATTGAACTCACAATGCTATATTTTTCCATGTCTTGAGGGTTATCAATTTGAATTTCTTATCTAAACTTTCGGCTCCTTTAAAGACACAGAAGACCCTGTGTGCTTTGCTGTATGTTCCCCATAAGACCTACCACACTGCTTTGTAAGTAGTGCAAAAATATTCCATAGACATTTTTGAATAATTAATATGACAGGATACAAAAAGGGTTTTGTTCAAGAGGGGGTTTTAAAAACCTGTTCATTGCTTTAAGCAGTAAAATTAACCCAATTAAGCAGAGTCCATAAATAGAAGTAAAAACTGAGTTTTTATAGGGGACAAGCAGAGGACCAGGAGGCAAGAAAAGCGTTTATACAGCTAAAACATCTCCATGCAACAGTCTCACTCAGAGTCTCAACAGCAACGAAACTGATTCTGTTTTCTTTGATGCCTTCTCTATTTTTTTTTAAAACTACAGCAGATTGCTTTTAAAATTAGATTGACAATAATTTATTTGATTTGAAGAATTGTGGCAGAATACCATTGGAATGCTAGAAGGTCCTAAGCACATTTTACTTGGGAGATCCAATTTGGAAGTAAAACAATCCACAAGGTAAACAAAAAGAGGCATGAAAGAGCAGCTCAGATTAGCTCTCAAACCCGTGTGATGAGGGAAAAGAATTCGCCCTGGGGCTGTCACCCTCAGTGCAGCCCACCCTACAAGCCCTGGAAAGAGTCTGCTAAATTGCAGGCATTCTCCACCCGAGGCTCTTGCCTTGATGGAAATTCTAAACATGACAGGCCTACTGGTGGAATGAAGGGTATCCCACACACTGCCACTCCTTGTTCCATAATTAGACTTTGTCACAGACACTGATCTCAGAGGTGGCAAAAATAGCTGGCAGCTCAGGGGAGGACCCGAGCTATCCACTATCCTCGGGCTCTGCTGCATCGCCAGCAAGACCGCTGACAGCGGAAGTCCTTCCCCGTCCTCCAGGGCCACCCGCCCCTTCCTTCACACTCCCCTCCCAGAGAATGAAAACTGCATTGAATCTGAAGTGGAAAAGTTAGGGAGGAATTATAAGATAAAAGATTACTATCTGGTGCCAAAGCTACTCAAAGAAATAAGATAGTTTTTAACAGTTTTTTTAGATCTAAGTTGACAGTCTGTTATGGCTTCTGTCTAAATGTCCCCCAAAGCCTCGTACAAGCATAGCAGGGACTTTTTCAGAGGTGGCTGGCTCTAGAATGCGTGATGCTGGGATTGACTCTTGGTGCAACGCTAGAACCAAGGGCACTAGGATTAACAGTGTGAGTGCTACTCACTCCAAGTAGCCTGATAAAATATAGCAGGCAGAGCGCTGTGGTCACCCCTTGCTTACTTTGCTACCTTTTGCCCACCGTGAGCTGTGGTTCCTCTGCGATGCCGCCTGCCGTGTGTCACTCTGCCTTGGGACCAGCCAATCACAGACTGAAACTGTTGCAGACTGTGAGACAAATGAACCTTCCCCTCTTTGACTCTGGGTGTCAAGTATTTTGTCTCAGCAGCAAGAAAAGTAACTAAGTCCCAGGTCTAGACCCTAGACCTAGGGTCATGTGAAAATTCTAAGAAAGCTTAGTGGGGAAAGAAGAGGTTCAAAACCTGTCAAGTTGTGAGGCACGGTGCCCACAGTCAAGTGTTTAGGAACCATACAATACCATCTTGCGTTCCTGGCTCCATTAGTAATGTGACCCTTAGCTGCAAGTGACTTTCATACTTTGGGCATCCTTTTCTCCTCTGTGTAACAGAGGTCAGTGATTCCTATCAGGTCAAGGATCATGAGTAAAATACCCTCTTCCGCTGTAGGATTTAACGCTGTTCTGTTGCACACAGCCGAACTTAGTAGGCCCTCAGTCGCTAATTTGGAATGAATGAATGATTGAGAATGAATGACTTACTATGGTGATGAATGGAGTCATCATTCATTGTATTTGGGGCATTGTCGGAGGCTGAATAAACACAGTGGCTGCCATTAAAAAAGAACCAGACACAGCAGATGCCCTCTAAATAAATGGTGTTATTAGCAAATGCCATAGAGTAAGAACTATTTAAAAGGTAGAACTTACAGGCCTAAGTAAGTATTGTAGGGGCAGATACACAAGGGTGATCCTGTAATCTCTTTCTCCTCATCTCTGTGCCCTTAGGGGTTCACCTTCCCTCGAGCGTAGGCAGAAATTTTGACTGTTCAGTCGATCGAATACGCTGGGGAGATGATTACGCTGCACAAGCTCATGCGCTCCATCATGCAAGGAGACTTCTTTGTGGCTTCTGTGACATCAGTGACTGCTTCCGGGAGGCCTGTGCCGCGAAGAGCTGGCCATAGCCTTGCTGGCAAGAAACTGAGGCCCCACAATCCTGTAGCCACAAGGAATTAAGTTCCATCCATAACTACATCGCCTGGGAAGTGGATCCTTCTCCACTTTGAGATGACCCTGAGCCCCAACCATCCCCTGCCTTGCAGCTCTGTGGGAGACTACAGTGGGGGGTTCAGAGGAGCTGAGCCAATGCTCCCAATCCACCTACACTACGGGATGACGCATGTGTGCATAGGCTGGGGAGAAGCTCAGCGGTAAGGTGCTTTCCTAGCATGCACGACGCCTTGGGCTGCATCTCCAGTAAACGAAAGTCAACCAATCGTGTTGCTTTCTGGTCTAATTGTTGGTACTCTGTTATCTAGCAACAGAAAACTAAGACACGTCCTAGTACAGATAAAATGTGCTGTGCGCATAGCACTGGTAGCAAGTTCCCAGAGAGAGATCTGAGTGTACAACAGGGTGAGGGACTGGGGGGAACTGAGGACCCCCTCTGTCTGGGGAGGGCACACACTGCTGGGCTTGTCCAGTGATGCCATGGCGAAATGTAAAATCAGTGTCCCTAGAGTTTTCACTCTTCCAGAAAATACAGAAACTGGACTTGTACAAAAGTTCATAGTTTTTAGGTGTTGGCCACCAATTTGGGGCTTTTGGCAGGCAAGAAAACCTGTCTAGGAGCCTAACTTAGATGTGCAGGTCAGGCAGGAGTTACCCCAGTGAGTCTATTTCAAACCAGAGCCCGTACTTTTAACTGCCGGCCTTCAATCTAAGGGTCATTGAGAGGTTTTGAGAACTTGACGAGAAGTCCTTAAAATGTTGTTTGTTAAGAGTACAAAACAATATGTTTTACTTTATTATTAATGTTATGTTGTACCTTTTCCCCCCATGGCTATTATAACAAACTGATAACTTAAAACAAAGCAAATATATTATCCTACAGCTCTAGAGGTTAGGATTCTTGGGCCAGAGTTACCTAGTAGAAAGGCTGGTTCCTTTGGGCAGTTCTGGAGGAGAATCAGTTTATTGCCTTTTGTGACCCTGAGAGTTCACCCACATCCTTTGGACCAGGGCTCATTTTCTATCCCTAAAACAGCAATATGGCCTCTAAGTTTCTATTCCTCAGCTTCAGTCCACACCATGCCCTTCTGTCTGACTCTTACTCCTGCGTTCTCTCTTAGAAGGGTGATTATAGTAACATTAGACCCATCTGGATAATACAGGATACTCTTCCCAACTCACAGTCAGATCCCTACTTTGATCACATCTGCATTTTTTCCCATTAAGCTACTATTCATTGTCTCCAAGGATTAAAACATAAACATCTTGGGAAAACCATGTTCAGTCTACGATATCTGCTGTCACTGTTCCCCAACCAACAGGCCCATCTCTGTGTGTTTTGAGACTCAGGGACACAAGGAAGGGTCCAATCGCTTCAGGTCTATGACCAGCACAGCATTCTGTCTACAGCTGAAGTCTTGGGGCTGTGCAACTGTGGCAGTGAGCAGCAAGTTAGGGGTTCTTTATAACGAGGCCAGGGCAAAGGTGAGTTTCCCAACCTGCTTCCATTTATCACCTTGGCTTCTTCACAGAAGCAAGTTAGCAGGGAGCATAAGATGAGTCAAAGATGAGAATACAGCTAGGTCTGCATGGACCCATGCATGCATGGAGTGTGGGCAAGTGGTGTTGTCTTCATTTGTTCCATTTTATCATGGTGTCTCCTCCCCTAATCAGGCACTGGTTAAACGACATTGGTTCTAAGCTGTTCACAGCCTGCAGTTTGACTTCCTTGAGATTAACATCCCATTTTGAAGCTTCCTCATGTTATCTTAAACAGACTGCTGTTGCTTTAGCATCACATTCATTTTATAGAACTTGTGAAGCATACAGCAAATTAAGAGCGAATGCCATTATTTTCTAGTTAAATTTGCAAGGGGATCATCTGAATGAATTACTCATATTTCCGATTAATTTTAGTGGAAATAATGAGGAGGTTGTAAAGGAAAAACATGTGCTTACAGAGCCTGCCTTTCCAGCACAATTTATGCTAATTATAGCTTCACAAATAAGGTAATCTTAGAAAAACTTCTTTAGGAGTTTAAATGCATCTAAAGGGATAGCTACACAATTCTCATTTATTGACATGTAAGTTCTAATTGACTTGAAGTCTACATCACAGTTCTCTGTCTCTCTCTTGCTCTATCTCCTTGTCTCATCCTCTCTCCATCCATCATTAACTGACTTATTTGCTTTATCCAGGATGGTAGGTATATGAGGAAATGGATAACAAGAGTCCATTAGTTCAACCAGAAATTCTTTTTGGGAGGACATTTGGAAAGAAAAATTAAATTCTTAAAAATATTGACAGCTTGTGAATCAGCAGTTAATCTTGAGAATTTAACCTAAGTAAATAATCATTGATGCAGGCAGATTGAGCATGAAGCTGAAATACTGTTTTAAAATCTAAGGAATCTTCATGCATTGTATTATATAACCAGCAAACAGATATACATGCTCAGTGGGGAAAAGTGTGCAGATACAGCACAATGTTTTTACCAAAAACTAGTTAGAAACAATGTGCTCAATACAATTCTGTTTCCATTTTCACACGATTAAAATTCTGTACTCTACAGTACATACTAAAAAATTAGCAATAGGTATACAGCTGTGTGCCAGGAATCTGGGTGACCTTCCTTGTTCCGGTTCTGCTGTACTATCTGCCATTTTCTAGTGATGCATAGTAAATACGACCACTGCTGTTTCTTACAGTAGATTCTGGTTCCCTAAATACAATCTAACTATGTCACCTTCCATTCCTTCTCAGTCTTATCTTCAAGTTTGCTTTACTTAGATGCACAGACACACATACATACAAGGGGGAAGAACCAGTAAAGAGAAAAACGAATGTAGTTATTTATGGAGAATCACCAGCTACAGGCAATTTCATCAGCCATGGCTAGGATCAATCCAGCTCAATTAATGTGCTATTACTATCACTAATGATGACTTGATGATTAATAACAATAATAATGATAGTTACTCTCACTGTAACTTTTTATGTAATAAACTGTGTTGGACACATGACAAGCGTATCTTAAATTTTAAGCAAAATTTAAGATAAATACTGTCACCCTCCTCATTTTTCAAAGGGAAACCTGGAGCTGGGGGACATTCAGAGCTTTGCCCCCCCCATGGCTACAATGTTTCAGATTTGGCATTGGAACTAGGTCTGACTCCCTGGTGACAGTGACCTTTATCTCTGCATTATCTGTGTCTACCTGTATGCTGGAAAGATCAATCGAGATTTTCCAAAAACAGAATAATAGCAGAGACAAAAGCTGTAAGAAACTGGTTCCTGTAATTGTAAAGACTGAAAAGTTCCAAGACCTCCAGTTCCAAGAGAGGTCTGAGAATCAGGAGAGGTGAAGGTGTAAATTCAAGTCTGACTCAGGAGGCAGAAGGAGATACTATCTCAGCGCAAGACCATAAAGCAGTGACACCTAATTCTCTCTTATCTGCCTTCTGTTGAACCCAGGTCTGCAGCCAGCCAGATAGGGCTCACCTTTGCATGCAGGGCAAGTTGGTGTAGTCAGTCTATCAATTTAAATGTTATGTCACCCAGAAATACCCTCACAGGTGCACCAGGATAGTATTTAACCAGGTGTTTGGGCATCCCTGTCCCATACACGTGGAGTGTCCCAAGCCCGTAATTCACTCCAGGTCTCCCCAGAACACCTGTCACCACCACTTCTAAAGTCAGTTACAAGTGCAGCTCTAGATTCTCACACAGTCTTCCTTCAGCACTGGCTCCAGCGAGCTTTTGCTCTGTCCTTTGCCACCATACGCCAGCCTTCTAGACACATGTGGACAGCTGCCTGTTCTCGCAGGACACTCAGGCAAAATAAATAAACAAACAAGCAAACAATGGGGAGAAGTAAAACGTAGCTTAAGGGGTCAAAAATTTCATTACACAAGAAAATCATATAACCTTTGAAACTTCTGCATCCGGTAACAATATTTCTCTTTGGGAGCACAGCTTTCCCCATTTCATTGTGTTTTGCCACAACCTCAGCTTGCCGCGTGCACAAGTCATTCGAGAATAATCTGGAGCTGCTCTGAGGAAGGTCACGTGACTGGCATGCTTTGCGCCCCTCTTTAAATCCAGCTATCCTATAGGCTTAGATCATATGCACTGTATTCAAACTATCCCAATCTTACCATGATAAAACAGCTACTTACGTTTTTCTCTCCTTCCAATTACGAAGTTCTGAGTGAGTGTTTACAAATATCAATACGTGATTTGCATTCATTTAAGATTTCATTAATTCACCTTCCTGTAATAGCAAAGTAAGGAACTGATTCCTTGTGAAATCTGTAGTACTTCGCCCTGTGTCATGGAAAGGGTCTATTGTGTAGACTCTTGTGTTCATGGCATCTTTGTGCATCGGGAAATGCATGCTGTGTGTAGTGCATCAGGTTTTCTTTGGCCAGTAGAGTGCTGTCACTTCAACTGCACAGTACCAAACAGACTCAAATATTTAGCTTCCCCTGAAAAATCAAGAGGTCTATCCGTACAGAACCTGCACTCTCCTATCAACAGCTGTCTGGTCGTGGCTTTTTGATATTTCTTGCTAGTTTCCCTTCATCATGTTCTCTTCCCTTTCTTTCTCTTTCCAGCCTCTGGTGGCATTTGGCATGATAACTTCTGATCGAAGTATAAATATATGTCCATCTGGAGATTAAATACTAATGTGTCTATAGATGATATACACATCCGAACTAATTATAATATAAAAATACACATAGAATAATTTAATCACGAAGTAGATGCATGAATGAATGATCAGGAGCTGATTATTTTTTTAAGCCAATTGACCATTTGGGGAATTCCTAGGATGAAATTTAATCCACTGCTGACTACACAGTCAACCATCTGCTCAACTAACGCTGGTCATAGAGCTCAACACAAAAATTCCTGGATTACATTCTACAGTGGTAGATGCTGGGTTAGAAGGGAGAAATTCCAAACGTACCATTGAATTTTTCACGCTTTGCAGCAAACGCTCATGCTGCTCCGCGATGGCCAAAGCAGCCGAGTGGACTTTCTGATAGATGGCCTCTCCATCTCGCGTCTGAAAGATAAACAGCCCTTCACCGGTCTCACACATCCTGTGAAGACAAAAAGCAACAGGCTCCTGAGAAACCAGCTCCCGGAAGTTCATTCAGTGCGCTGAGATCTTGTGCCCATGTGGTTTTTCAATAAAATTAGGATTCTTGTTCACATTCGCTAAACAAAACTAACTAGAGTCAACACACTCTACGCGTCCAACTAAGTATTACAAATATGGTCACCCCACCCTCACTTTCAGCACAGGCAGGATTTCTTCATTCTTCAAACCCTACATGAAATTCTGGAAGTGCAGCCTTTTTAAAAAAAACTGAGCATGAAGGCACTGAATTATGTTTTGGAACATAAGGGACATTTTTTAAAAGTGGATGGGTGGATTTGATAGCTGACTTCAGATGTGGGGAAGAAGGTTGCCTATACGTTGGACCATTAAACAATGGAAGCCAGCCTCACTCGTAACAGGAGACTGGCACACGCTTAAACCGAAACAAAACAACTGCTTTTTAAATTCAGTGTATGCTGCTATATAAGCATTCAATATACACACATATACACTAAAGGTAATGACTCAATATTTTTAAAGAACTTGGACCAAATCATACGCAGGGATGCTGAAAAGAACTCTGACTTTGGTGAATGCTTAGGGCCACAGTAAAGGAGGACGGTGGTTTTGTTGTTTGTTTTAAAGGAACTAATTGTCTGAATGTTCCTCCTTCCTCATTGGGAATCTTGCCAAAACTGAACACCAGCTCTAGTGCCCGTTTTGCTCATATCTTAAAAACTGTTGAACACAACATAGAAACCAGGCAAATATTCTGATCAAACCACTGCTTATTTTTTAAATCTACTTGGGTCCATGCAATTAATGTAAAACAAGCAAGATTTACCCCAATCTAAATTCTCAATCAAATGACATAGTATCATACATCTGTGCAGTTTTCTGCATGTGTGGCAGAGTTTATGGAGCAGTTAAAACCTGTTTAGCTTGAATTTCATGACTATGAGCTATATGGGGATACAAGGGGGGAGGGACAGCTCTTGCAATAATCTAATATAAAGGATTCACTCATGAAGTTGATATTGTGGTTTTAGTCATTAAGTCAGTTTAATGAAGAACTAAAACCTACAATCCAAGGCATTTTTCAATCAAGTCTCATTTCTCTCCTGAAGATAATCACAGTACTTCAACCCCTTCTGCCACTTCTGCATGTAAGCCACCTCTCCAACTTGACATCAACACTTGGCACTCAGTTCTACAAGGCTGTATGGTTTTCGAACATCCTTTCCCCAGAGAAATATGAATTCTTTAAGAAGATGCAGCGGGCTTCTGCTCCTCTTGGGGCAGAAGTTACGGTTTGTTTTCTTACTTCAAAGCTAACTTTGGGTCCAGAACAGATGAAGGTACTTCTTACGGGGGAAACACCTGTAAGATGACTGATTAGCATAAAATTCCATAGCTGTGACTCTCACACCTGACCATCCAGTGCCCTTTAAATTTTTTTACAGTAACTTTTTTAGTTTTATTTATTTTTTTGGTACTGGGGGATTGAACTCATGACTTAGCGCTTGTCAGACAAGCACTTGTGCCACTGAGCTACATCCCCAGCCCGCCCTTTAAATTTTTTAGTTGAAACCCACAGTCAGAAATACAGTTATGATTGTGACCCAATGCATCCATCCGTTTATGGTTCTAACATTAATCTCTCACATGCCAATGTTTTCTTCTCTGTCTTAATTTTTAATACCAGTGGTGGAATGCTTAGTCCATATCATGATTCATGAACTGGCAAGAGTGACTCTTTGAAAAATCACTCTTTTATCTAACATCCACTTTTGACAAATAATGATTTCATACAGGTTTTAATGTCATTTAAAGCCCTAAAATGATGTGATCAGAGACAAATGAAACCAATTATTGTGTCAAGCAGTCTTCTTTGACTTACACAGACCACCCTCACCTACTCCTAAGGGTATTAATACACACACACACACATACACACACACACACACGCATGCACACACACACACACTCCACTTGAAGAAAGAACTAGGAATCGCAACCTCAAACTCCATCTGAGGTCAGGCAGAGAAAGTAATGGGTGACTGCTCCAACCCTCCACAGCACGTGGTATAGCACAGGTCCGTTCGCACAGCGCCCCCATGAGACGGCCCTGGCCAGGTATCCATTTGAGTGAGGGAACAAGAGTCCAATGGAGCCGCTGCTTCACACCGTGTAACAGAAGCCAGAAATCCTGACTGTTACATGAACTCACCTGCACTTTAAATGCCAGCAGCCTGTTCCTTTTTCTTTTTGTTTTTTAAGCTGTGAAAGAATTGTTTGGTTAACCAGATCTGGCCAAGAGGTCTCCAGTGTGCATGAAAAAGACAAAATGCATTCATTTGGTTTGCCTTGGGTTTGATGAGTGGCACTTGTGCCCATCTGGTCAAGAGGGCATGACCCTCAATTGGCCAGCACGACCCAGGTAACTGCAGGCGAACACACTGGCCTTCGCTTGCTCTTCTGCAAGGTCTCTTCTAACCTCTACCCAGCTCTTCCACCGTACTCACTTCGCCCAGTTGGTTTGCTGGGAGCTGATTCATAAGAAGCTTTACAACCCATTAAGTGTTAGGATGGGTTTTTCTCAAAATAGTGTGGTGCATGAAGGCCCCACGGCAGTAAGAAGAGAACAAAGGGAGAAAAAAAGCAAATAAAAAGAGTAACACAGCAACCAGGCTAATGGTCTTATATAAGCAAATGCTGTGATAGCTTTTCCTCATCTCTTAAGAAATTGCAACGCAAAACAAAGATATTCTAAGGGGTTCACCCATGGAAGAGCAGCAGATCCACGTGTTTTGAATTTTTATGGTCCCAGTGATTCTTTTTATTTCCTTTAGCCACTGGGTTGTTACCTTGGTTGCTTCTCCAAAGAGGTCTCAAATCACCTAACACTTTCCTATGACCTCCGGCTCACAGACCCAGTGGACTGGACACCCAGAGAGGTAAATAATGGAGTTAGGTCTGGCCTTTGTGATGTTCCCTAGGAAGATAAGGATTTGGATAGCATAGTAATAATACCACATAGATGCCACTATAGTTTTGAATTTCTCCATAATTACTTTCCTTTAATGACATACTTGTCACTCCAAACACAAATGTCCCCATTAGTGAAGAAAACTGAAAGCTCAGAAAATACTGGAGAATTCACTAATTCATCGATACACTGACTGCTAGCAAGGTAAGGTCACAACAAGCAAGAATTTAAGCTAAAATTTGCCTGGTTGGACTTGCCCTTCAATTCCAAGTCAACTCACCTTTCTATATGTGTATTTTCATTAGTAAAACAAATAGTCCTAAAAATGCTCAACTGAGATTTTTCACAAATATTAAATATGATATAGAGTACACAATTAAGTCTCCAAGAAAAGGAACTTCTGTTATTTGATGGGAATATAAGCTCCAAGTAGACAGAAAATTTTTCAGATTTCTCCATAAGCTTTCCTCTACTAAACAGATACCCATGATATCTCCACCTCCAGCTGTGCCAAGCAAAAATGTCTCCAGCCATTAATAAATGACCCTTGAGAGGTAAAATGCCCTACCCTACAGAAAGACCCTGAAATAGACCAAGCACAGGAACACAAGGGAGAAACTGAGTCATGCTTAAGCAGTAAGAGACTGCATAGACGAAGCAGTCCCTGAGTTCAGGAGACTGACAGCTTTGCCACACCCTGGAGCGATGACGACCTTCCATGGTCGTGTATCTTCCTTGCCTTTCCTGTTCCTATCATCATCTGCCTGGTCAACCTCATCTCCTCTCAGGGCAGCCTGTGTGGCCTGGAAATAAGGGGCCTGGCCCACCCACCACTCTGGGACTATCTTCTGAGCCCTTACTGAGAGCATCACAGTGAGAAATACATGTAAAACTCCGTCGTTTTGTTCTACACCTCTCAGTGTCCTGAACAACACACAGCTCTTATCAACATGCATCAGTCACACACAACCTCAGCTATGGCTGTCCATTCTCTGTGATCCCTTTGGTTTCAGTTCACTTGCTTCTAATGTGTTATAAATGGAAACATCAAATCAGTGTTATTAACTAATATGATCCAACCTGGTATGGTGGAGCCCATCTGTAATCTCAGCACGCTGGGAGGCTAAAGCAAGAGGATTGCAAGTGTGAGCACAGACTGGCCAACTTCCCAAGACACTATTTCAAAAAAAAATAAAACAATAAAAAGGGACTGAGGATATAACCTGAGCCAGAAATCTGTGTTCTTGGTAACACGTAAATTAGGACGCATTAGAGATGTATGTAAGCACTGCCAACACCTGGCTGTATTACTTCTCTATAATTTAACCAAAGAGATGGAAGGAATTGAAGAGACTTCATCCTGGGAGACTTGCATTTAAAGTAGAACCTGCTCTGGGTGTTGTACAAGGGGGTGAGGAGATGGAAAATCTCAATTCCGGCTTCCTCACTGCAGGAAGCACGATCCTGGACAAGGTCCTTGGCCTCTTAAAGACTCGAGGACTTCATAATTCAAACGTCATGAGATCCCAAACCTCGGGGTTTGCATCGAGGTTCAGCAAAGGCTCAGGCAGCAAGCGAGCCTTTCATTAAGGTTTGCTGTTGCTGTTATCATTCTAATGCCTTCAAGCTTCCAAGCCAAGGAGGAAACATGTCCTGAGCCAGGCACTGCCACATCTTTGTCTTGTAGGAAGCACAGCAAAGCAGCACAGGTGACCGCACTGGGCGGGAAGGGAAGGTGCGGCTAGGGATGAAGGACTTACCACCTTAGCTGGGTGTGGGGAAGCCCTGACCTTACAACCAGCGTCACAGGTGAGGGCAGTCTTAGGGACCATGGCCTCCAATCCGCAGGGGTCCAATTCTCTCAGCCCAGAGGAGGAGCTTTCTATCTAATAGTAAGAGCAGAATTCCTTGCAGTGGATTCCAAGCCTGGTCTCCACCCTTTTCATGTGGTGCTTCCCGCTCTTCTTTACTCAGCAGTCAGCCTCCTGCCTCCTTTCAGCACTCTCCTCAGCACCTTTCCTAGCCTCCTCCCAGCAGGAATGCCCCCTCCTCATTCCTGCATGGCTCACTCACTTTCTTACTCCGTTCTGTTCTTTAGTGAAACAGTACTCACCCAGCAATGTCAGTCCTGTTCCCCACCTTTAAAACCCCCTCTTCAGCACCTTCTGTCTATCACCCTCCCAGCTCCAGTGTCCACTGTAGGATCTAAAGTAAGTTCTAGTTCACTTTTTGTAATATTAGTCGATGTTTGTATTTTTTCTACTGAGTATGTTTCATAAGGGCAAAGACAGCGGACTTAGCTAAGCTCTTACCCTGCCATGGTGTCCTTGCCTTATTTTCTTCAAGTCCACTGTCCTAGCACAGTGTCTGGCAGTGAGCAGGCGCACAATGACAAAACACCCATGAAGACATCATTCAAGAGGGCAGTCTGGGCAGGAGAAAGGTATTGCTCCTTTCTGATCTCATACTTGCTTATGCTACTGAGATATTAAGTGTGCATGACTTACAATTAAAGTGCTTTCAATAGATAACAGCTAATGAGGAATGAATGGCCAGAAAACGATGTAATCACTACATCTCTTTGCTTTCAAAAGAAGAAAATGTAATACTTTTTGAGCAAGCTCGTCTGAGACCCAGACCTTACATTTGAAACTCCGCTCAATGTGGTAGGAAGCACTGAGTTCACTAAATTGTTCATCATTCACTTTGATCCATTAATCACACTGAGTATGTCATCTATAAAATATTTAGAAATTAGGCAAACAGAAAGTACGCTGAAGTCATTCACACAACCACTGAAGTCATTCACACAACCATGATCCCACCCATAATCTCACCAGAGAAACAAGTTTCCTCCCCAAAGAAAGCAGTTAGACTGCTTTTAAGACAAACTACAGAAGAATTCTACAATTTACGTTCAGATGCCTTTATATTCCCTGCAAAACCACAACTTTTTCATAAATCTGTGCACTCCATTTAAGGGAAACGTTTAAATATGCAATTTGAATTTTCATATATTCTTGGCATACCTAAAAGTTTCTCTTAAAACGATGTCAAATGCACAAGAGAAACCTGCTCGGGCTCAGAAGGAAAAGTGAAATTATTTAGCACCTTCTGCTGAGTGTCACCTGAGCTTTCCTCTCTCCTGCAGGTGCAAACCCCAGGATATTAACTTAAGTCAACTAGGAGATAAACCGGGTCTGACACTGAAGCATGCTCAAGGCAGCAAGCTGCAGTATTAACAGGAAGACTCACTGGACAGTGGCCACCCTGCTTCAAACAGGAATATTTCAAGACCGGTTCCATCGGGGAGGCAGAGACAGTTAGGACTTCACATCAGCTGGTTCCTCCCAAAGAACATCTGACTTCCCTGACAACTGGATTCACCTTACTGAGAGTTCGGGGCTTTGAAGTGAAAGGAAACAAACAAAAGACTAGAAACACCTCAAACCAAAAAAGCCGACCGTCTCTCAGTCCATCTGAAAAACCATTGTTATTTATCTCCAGGGGCAAATAATTGTGCCAGTGGTTTGTTATAGATTTCATATTTAGAGTTGGAATTTCAAGAGAATAAGGTGCTGACATAGTCAGATTTGCTTTTCCTGTGGGGAGGAGGGCAGAGGCAGCATATGTAAAACCACGATGGCCTCTGACCTTCATATCGCTGGAATGGGGAGATGAACAGTCTCAGCTCTACACTGTGCCTCCACCCCAAAAGAGAAGAACAAATAGAAGACCTCAATATGGAAGTCAAATTAAGGTGTATGCACTAGTGAACAGTCTAGAAGGGACTGAAGGTATAATATTCGAATTACCAGTACTCTTGGGAGTCTGTGACTGATTGATAGATACCTTGTTGTACATTTTGAGGTTGCTTCAGTTCTGGTTGACATTGTTGCAGTGTCTCCTGGAATGGTTTTAGAAAGCTTTGGTGACATAAGTACGCTTGCTCTTCCTTAGAGCTCAGAAGCTAATAGAAAGCTAGAGCTAACCTGCAGTGGAAGGGAAACCTTCTTACAAATCTAGACTTTGGAAGTAAAAAGTCTGAGTCCTAAAACCACCTTTTACTTTGCGCGCCATTACTTTTCATGTTTCCTTTGGAAGTGGGAATGACAATGTCTCCCAGCCAGTGTTACTGGTACACAGCCACCGTGAGGTTGTGCACATAAAGTGCTTGCTGCAGTGACTTGCATATATTCAGGGCTGGATAAATGTTGGTGATTGCTTTCAATAGTTAATACTCCTGACAAAGCACCGTTTCCAGTCCCCAATAATTGGACCTGATAATTTATCATTGCCAAGAACTGCTCTGCGCAGTTTAAGATGTTTACTGACATCTCTGGTGCCTCTGCATGCTAGGTGCCAGTAGCCTTGCTGGGCAACTTGTGATGACCATGCATGTCTCTGGACATTACCAAATGTCCCCGGGACATTTGGCTAAGACCTCTGGCTAAGAACCATTTTTCCATTGTGAGTGATATTGCTGAAGGGCATTAAAAAAAAGATCTAAGATGTGCTGTGTACATGGACCAACTCCCCACAACGAATATACTCATTATATACAGCAAGCATGTACTAATAACAACAATGAAAAAAGAACTACAGTGGAAAGGCCTCTTGTTCCTATTTGCTCCGAGCAATTATTAAATACTCTCTTGGATACATTTTGTTAGTTTTTTTAATTCTTACATGTTTCTCCTTTTGATAACAATAGTGACACCTTTCTGCCTGGAGAGAACTTCTTCAATCTTTTTGTGCCCTCTGAGTCCTGTGCAAGTTGTTCAATACAGTGCCCAAATGAAACAGGGAATGCAGCGGTCACCACAGGCCGGTATTTCACCTCCCTTCTACTGGCTACTGTGTGAGACGATCTCACAGCTCCGGGAAGTCAGTCTCTGCAGCCAGAATGATGACATCTTAGGAGACAAAGGATTCTCAAATGAAACCTAGGTCACCACTTGGACACTGACTCAAGCCAAGCCTGAAGCCAGCTCTATTCTCAAGACTCTAAGTGAAGTAAGCTACCAAAGTCCTTTTGTGTGTCAACTGGGTTAATTCATCTGCTTCCTGCTTGCCAGGCACATGCCAGGTAATTTAATAAGTGCCTTGATTTAACCTTTGCAGCAATCTTGTGAGGTAAGTCACATATTGTGCCCATTTTACAGGTGGCAACAGCAGCTCAGCTTTCATTGTTCCTACAGCCAAAATGTGTCAGAATTTTATTTTGTGTCCTCCGATGCCTAGTGCAGTTTATGACACAGGCCTCACTGTTGGCTTTGGCAGTTTAAGAGGGGACCACAGGGCAGGAAAAAGCTGAATGTGGGCAGAGCTTTGCTCACGGCCCTTGGGAATATTTCCTGTATTCCAAAGGACATCTAAAAGTTTTGCAGACGTCTGTTAGATACGTGAATACAGGGGTGACTCAGGCCCTACTCAATTTTTGATGCCAGTGAGGAAGACATTACATTAGTTAATAGGAAATTGCCTTGTTTTGAATACATCCAAAAATAGCCAAGAGAAAAAAAAAATCATCTTCCCTAATAAAATACAGCAGAGATGACACTTTCACGCTTGGAAGAACACAAATGATCTTATTATCCTGAGCATCTTGATGGGAACTATAAAAATTCATCTTTATTTGAGTTTCAGGCAATACGAAGCAGTAGTTTTACCTTGGGTTTCCCCCTGTCTGCCTCCTCCAGGGCCTAGACCTGCTCCAGCGTAAGCCTAACAGAACGTGCAAGAGACTGCTCAGAAGCCTAGCACCACCCTGGGTCGCCTGTGGCCGTCACAGCTTGTACCTAGGAAGACCTTGCAGGAAGTTATGATGCAGATAAACTTACAGGAAGCTAAGCACCGTGTCCAAGGTCAAAGGCCGGTAAACCACCGGCCGCTCTGTCTTCCAAACCAGTACTCTTCACACTATGCCATGCAGTTTGAAAAGTGAGTGAGACCCTAAAAAGCAGGATTCCCGCATTCCACTCAGTTCCTAGTAGTATCAGCCTCTCAAAGGACAGCCCGTTGCATAAGAATGCTGTTCAACACCAGCAAATAGCCCAATTTCTACACTATTTCAGGCCCCACACTGTGTTGCCTGAGTTTGTAGCTATTATAATCATGTAACTGCTGGAGTTCATGAATAAAATTCCCCAAAGGACAGATCTCAAAGAGGCTGACAAAGTCATGGAATGAAATGTTTTCATTTTCCAAATCAGCTTTGGGTCAACGACCAGTGAAATAATTCTGGAATTTATGTCGCCCATGTATGTTTATTTTGCACCTCCCGTTTCTTTTACCTGAGCTGCCTCAGTGTCTTGCCCCATGTACATCTGACCTTCTATTCTAGCATCCACAATGAGGTCAGAGTAAGTGACCTTTATGAAATATGAGCACATTGGGCCGGGGATTTAGCTCAGTGGCTTACGGGCCTGCCTGGCAAGCGCAAGGTCACAAGTTCGATCCCCGGTACCAAAAAAAAAAAGAAAAAGAAAAAAAAAAAAAGAAATATGAGCACAGTTCCATGGTGCAAACACACAGAGTGAAGGGGAGGGGGGAGAGACCCAAATATACCTGCTTACAATTATTTATGGTTTCCTACAGAAAAGTCTTTAAAGTTTCATAGATGCTAGGCAAGCAGCACTCTACCATTGAACTACTACCCCAGCCCTACAGTTTTATTTTTTAACGTGATGACCTCTGTGGTCCAGGAGAGTAGTTAATCATTTCTTACTTCTTGAAGAAAACATAGACCAGAGAAGAGGTTCATGGGAAAGAGGAATTTAAAAAACTTGTTAGAATCATTGTAAGAATATCAAATAGAGCATGTTTTGGAAAAGTACATTTTCTATAATGGGGCTCTGCGTAATATGAAGTGGGTAAATTAATTAGAAGGGAGGATCACTGCCAGCTATTCTCATGAATTGGAGTCTTAGGTGGTGTTGGGACTTCTGTTTTTACTTTCCTTACATCAAATACCACGTTCCTGTAAGAACAGCACACTGTCACAGACTTTGCTTTAACGTCTTAAGTTGATTGCTTTCATTTTGAATGTAATTTCAGACCACATGCAGATGCACTTGTATTTCTTAAAATTAGCCACTTGAAAATATAAAACACAAAATTGATCTGTGGTGTTTCACAAAAGAGCCCAGACTCTAAGGGAGGAAGAGTGGGGGCAAAGCCACTGAGGTACTGCCCAGGGGGTCCTAGAACTCAACCCAGGAGTTGTAGGCTAGCGCTCTCTCTCTCTTGCTCTCTCTCTCTCTCTCTCTCTCTGGCTCGCTCTCGCTCGCTTTCTCCCCACCCCGCCTCTATTAACCTCTAAAAGGAACACTGGTGCTCACCAATATGACAATAAGGACAATAAGCAAGTTTTAAGCTCTTCTAGTGTTTGTGTCATTCATTACAAGGTGAGCACCATACACGGACCTCAGAGACTGCAACCTGAAAAAAGTCAATGGCCCCTCAGACTTACACTGTCTCACGTTAGTGCCTCTGGGGAAACAACCTGAATAACAATGAACAATGTGGGAGTCTTCCGAAAACCAAGAAGGTGGCCTTGGTTTAGCTTAACCCAGTGTATACTACATGGTCGGCACTTTTCCTCAGTCCAGCTTCCGTTTGTGGTGTGGAATCGAACTGTGTAATGAAAATTCACGTCACATGGTGAAATATTAGAATCCTCTTCAGGAAAAGTCATGCTGAATACACGAGGAGGATTTTACCACACCCCTCGCATTGTACAGCTGCAGCTCTACAAACCTCCTCAAGTTGGATCTCATAGGCGGACCTCAATACTATGAACTTGGAAAAGCAAACAAAAATCTGGAAAGAGTCATTAAAAGCCACAAAACTCACCTTCCCGCCTCAAAAGTGAACCACGTGGTATCTCTTCCATACCGCCGCAGGGCGCTCAGCGGCCAAGAGATGAGTTTGACTCTGGGATTCTGGATGTCCCAAAGACAGATATACTCATATGTAATCTGCAAGGCACATTCGCCATGTACATCTAAGTTAGGAGATGGCATCAAATACACATTGAATCTCTCTGGGAGAAAAACAAAAGGTTAGTCTCAAATCCCCAGGAACAAAATATCAAAGACACTGTAGAAACATAGTAACATTCAAAACTAATTCAAAATTCATATTTTAGGATTTGGTTGAATATTCAGGAAGATTAATAATTCTCATAAATGGACAGTCCTAGAAAATGATTTTTTAATGCAAATCCTATTAAATAATATAATAATAAAATATACTACTTGTCAACATACACTCTAAACATTTATATCGTTGAAGACCATTTTTAGACTTTTAAAATTTTCATAATAAAAACTTTAAATGCCAATGGAAAACTAAAGCAATGAATGTTAAAGATGTGATTAAAAGCTTTTTTTTTTCCTGCTAAACACACATTAACTGCTCTCACATTTTTTTTTGTTCATAGAGATACAGGTGCAAAATAATTGTCACACAATCTAGTTATACTAAACTTTTATTAATCAACTTATAATTTATATAGCTCATTTATATAAATGAATAAAGCTCTACCCCAAATTATTTAAATAAATTTCCACACAAATTCAATGTACTCAACTGACCAGCAATTTGGGAAAAAACTCAATAGGTATATTTGAACTAGTTTTAAGAAAACACTTTCTTTAGCCAACTACTGGAAAGAAATACCCATTTCCTTCTTTGGATGATTTTGTAAAAAATGTAACCAAAATCGCTCTAAATATATTATTTTGATTATTACCACCAAATTTTCACCTCCACAGACTATAAATGCAATTATTGTGTTTTTACTATATTTCTAGAAAATTCATGAACATAAAAAATTATAGTCAAAATCTTTAAGTGATATATGAAGCAGAATACTATTACTATAAGCAAACACATTTCCACTTCATCATCATTAGTATCGATTGCCTACATCTGACAAAATAGTGTGGCATTATCAATTAAATCTTAGTGGTATTCCAAGTTAATTATTTTTAAAAAGATAATCATTAGAATTTTCACAGAATTTAGTTTAGTAAATACAGTAGTAATGTTAAGACTGTGTTCATGAAATGTATTCATGAATCTACAATTTAAATTTTCTAAATCATTTAAAACTTCCAATTATCAAATATTCAACTATTATTTTTTAAAAATGCATTCCAATGGAGCATATTTCTCCCTTGAGAACTCTGGACCAAGCAAGAAAGACTGATTTCCTTAAGTACCAAGTAAGAAAGAGAATCATCAAATGATTTGCTTAAAAGCAAATTTATTTCCTATTACTCGTAACTCACTCATAGTAGTGGGAGTAGCAATTTTAATTATAATTGCTTGAAGTTATACAAATTAAGAATGTAAAATACTTCAAAAGACATGGTAGAATTTCATAATAATCCCTAGTAATTTTATGCCAGAGATATGCTTCCTTCTATTTGGCAGAAGAGTCAACTTAGATGCAGAAAGCCAACATAGGAAAAGTAAACCCTAGGCATAATGAATTCTTGAATTCCTTTTGCAGCACTATCAGGGTACTGCTCGACAAATACAAATGTGTGAAAATTAAGTGCTGATCCGAGCACTCTACAAAACAAGGATCACCCTAACCTGGTGTGGTGCTTCTCTGTGCTTGGTTCCCAGGCCTCTGTCTGGGAGGCTCTGGGTGTGTCCTCTCTGGGCAGGGTCAGCCTGCCTTAGTGAATCATGAGCAGAGGGGTCTGGGGAATGGGTGGATGTCCCTGGTCAATGACTTAACCTCCCTGTAGCAGTTTCCTAATCTACACAGACGCCTCTGAATTAACCAGCACTTCCAGGGCGTGGTCAATAGCTCTTCAGTGGAGATGAATTGTGGTACATACGGTGCATTCAATATAGTCACAGACTACAAATGTGTCGTGAAGACACAGTTCCAATAAGGAAGGAGACCATTTCTGACTAACAAATGGCATGCAGGTCTACGGACAGGGTCAGTACAGTCCCACCCCTGCCATGTTCATCATCCACCCAGGTGACCCAAAGCCCCTTCCAGTGCCCTAAACCCTCACCGATCAAGTCAGTCACTAACACAGGACCTTGGGACCCAATCTACCCTGTCTCAAGGCTCAGCTATGTGCAGATGAAAAAATTATTCCAAGCTCACGCTGTCAATCAACATTCATTTTTGCTAAAATGCTCATGAATATTTTGGTCATTATTACTTAAAATGATGTGTTCCTTGACTGCATGCTAAACTGAGTTGGCTCAAGTGCTTAAGATTTTTTTTTGAAATCACAGATTTTTAGGTGAGTTTAAACTTGATGAAACATTCATGAATTTGAAATTCTATTAAAAGCACTGGAAAGCTTTCAATAACACTGTAAGTGAAATGGTAAGACAAAAAGCCATGATGCTTTAAAATCTGTATGCTGTAAATTCAGGCCCAAGAGTACTGTCTGGAATTAAACACTAACTAGCTACTAGAGTTGGAGCAGTTTACACTTTTGAAACTTTAGTTTTCTCGTCTGCAGAATCAGGGAATTAATAATATCTACGCTGTGGGGCTGTAATAATTTACCACTGGTAGAGCATCTTTGGCTAATCTGGCAAAGTAGGTACCTCAAAATTTCTAGTTGGCATTTGACACTTTTATAATGCACTGGAAAAGATGTTATGAGAAAATGCACTGCAATGTTACAGCAGTTGTATGTTGGGTGGAAAGTTACTTGTGCTATTCTTTATGAATTTTAAAACTGCAAAAATTCTGCATAGTGAAGATGGCTTATATTTTAATCATACTGGGCAAAACTGTACAGAAAAAGAAGCTGAGAATTTCTTGTACCTACCACTCTGTTCTCTCTCAACCCCAGTGGCCAGTAAGTCAGGCTCTCCAAGGCTGATGTCATTGATTCGCGTCCCCACACACTCCATCTGGAGGACTTTACACCACTCGTCTGCCTCAAGATCTGTGGAAATGGCCGAGAGATAAACCAGTGGGCTCAGCACTGACCCCCAAGCTGAAAACAAAAGCTCCTGCTGCCTCTAGACAAACCTGATTCGCAAGCAAAGGTCTTGGAGGTATCGTCGTTGAAATAAATCCCGATGGCGTGTTTCTTGGTGCTTTTTGGCAATCGAGCTACGTTCTTCACATTGTTGAGTTCCGTAACCTGAAAAAGGAATAATTAGAAGTTGGGCCACACATCCTGTGTGAATCTTTCTAATCTACAGCACCACGGCTGAGACTCAATATAGAAAGATGTTTCCAGGCCTCGTCACAGGTCTAAGAAGTTTATATTTGTAATCCCATGAAAAAGTTATTAGAAAGTTTATATTTGTAATCCCATGAAAAAGTTATTAGAATTCCAGCAAGTTAATTCCAATCTACCACTTTCAGTGCAACCCATGGTGAGAATAAAGACACTAAGGCGTATTTACACACGTGGGGAGTCAGGGGAGTCCTAAGTCCAGTCGTTAAGTGGAACAAAGGCCCCTGCCCAGGTTTTCTCAATTCATGAAGGGGGGAGTGGCTCTGGGATGAGTGACTGTGCCAGTGGTGGGAGGTGGCTGAGTGCCAGGGGCTGGGCTAGATAGGAGGCCTGAAACCACCTCTGCCACATGCAGAGAGAAGGGTGTGCAGGAAGAGTCAGCTGCACAACACAATTCAAGGCAGAATCTCATGTTCTGGAGTCAGTGCTTCAGCTCTGATGTGCAGTCTTTTATGCCCTGGGAAGTCACAGCCTCTTATCTCTATGCTTGATCTCAGCCGACGGCTCAGAGCGCACAGTTCTCTGACGGGGCTCACACAGGCTTCTGGGGAGCTACGGGGTGGGGCAACACTGACTTGTCATCAGCAAATCTCAGCCAGACGAATTTGGTGGCACAGAGTCAAGCAAGGGAATAAGGAAAAGCGCTAGCCAGCTCTGTACATATCAATACAGGTTTGCCTTTAATACATAGCAAGGCTTATAAATAATCTTTCCTTGTTAATATCCTAAGGGACAATAAGTGGAGGTAGGTTGGAAACCTCACAAAGGTAGAAAATTTATTTCAGGTTTTCTACTATTCTTTAGTTGCCCAAAAATCTACCTTATCAGCAGTTCTCAAGAATATCTCCATGGCTTTGGACTCCCTCAGCCAACCACAAGAGCCTCCAAAGACACCACCCCTTCTGAGCATCCCTATTGAAGAGGGTGGGGCACTCGAGTACCGCTGTATTATTTCTTTTTGTCAGTCACAGGTAGAGTGCAGGGAGTCTCCGGGATGAACCGCAGCCTGAGGGTCAAATCATACATCCCACCACAAAGTCAGAACAAATTTGGTTTCCCAAACACTCTCACTCTCTCGGACTTACTCTTATCAGCACAATGGTTTAAGTACCTTCACTGTCTCTGACCCACCCTCAGCTGCTCAGTGGCTGTGAGCCCTCTGTTTTAGAGTCTGGGAACACTGCCCTGTTCCGATCCATAGGAAAGCTGCTCCCCATTGGACACAGTGCCTGTCCTTCCTTCTCCCACAAGGTTGTGGTGCCTGAAACACGATGGTGCTGTGTGGACTCACAGCTGCTCTGGGACAATGGCATATCTGGGTCTTGCCAGAAAGGCTTAGGTGGCTTCAGGGTGAGAATTTACAAGATAAATAAGCCTTTCACACTGAAAATTTAACCTCGCCTTAATATATCTCTTTTGTGCTGCTGTGCAAAAGAATCTGCCTCCCATCAATCTTTGCCTGCAGTGATCCTGGGCCCTTCTCCCAGCTGTTACTCCAAATCCAATAACTGCCTGGTTCCAGAAGGAGGTGGGAACAGAAATAAATATCCTCCACGCACATGCTAATCTGGTTATTTCATTTCCTTGGTCTCTACTTCTACTGGCCCTTTTTGTAGTATAAATGCACATGTATTAGCACAGTGCTCCTCAGAAGCTCCCCCCTCAGGTACCTCAGGTCCCCCAGACTTTGCCAGATGCAATAATTAATCTGGTTTATTTTTGTGCCCCCACCCCAATATAAGCCACTTTCATGTTGCACCAACTTATTGTCATCCCTGCTTCCATTTTTGATCTAGCAATTCACCGTGTGAACAGTAGATGATCTTTTAAAAATGTAAGGCTGATTCTGGCATCTCCATGCATGAAATAAAACTACAAAGACTTCCCATCACACTTGACACACGTGGCCAAATCCTTTGGTTCAAATGGCCCTGTGGGCCCCCCCTCTTTCTATCTCTGCACATACATGACTCTCTGCTACCTTCCTGCATGCTTTCTATGTCCCAGACAATCTGGGACCTTATTCAGTTCCCAAAAGTTCCGTGACTTCTGAGCACAGAACCCTCCTTACTCAATCCCTACCTCACTCCACTCACCCTATGGGTCTTAGTTTAAATCTCAGTTACCCACAGAAGCACTCTTGGAAACCCCACCCCAAAATCTAATCAGTCTAAAAGTCACACACTAAATGACATCCTGTGTTTGTCCCTCATGAACCTTCTATGGCTGCGTAAGTTATTAGTTTGGTGTCCTTGCCTTGAGTGAAAGTTCCACGGAGCTGAATTTTTTCCTTTTGCTCACTGTTGCATTGCCTGAGTCTAAATACAAAGCCTGTCTCATAAGGGGGAACTCAATACATATACATGGACTCTAAGAACTAAAGGGCAAACTCATGCACAAATTCACTGGCATGGAGCTTCTTCAGGGTGAATACCCATGTGCTATGTTTTTCCTCCAGGCAAATTTCACTGTTCCTTTGACCCTGCTTCCCTTGGGAAATCTGTCATGACCTCAACATGAATTAACTAGTTGCATCTCTAGTCCTCTGTGCGTGAGGCATAATGCTTGGTTTTATTGTCTGTTGCTGTAATTCGTCTACTTATTCCTTCAACCCCCACTGGACTTGAATCACCTAGCAATGGCTTCTTGGCAGATGACATCAACATAAATATAATCTTACTGAGAGCCAGTGCTTATTGACCCCCACCACCACACGGCACACACTGTGCCTAGTATTTTCATAGAGAATGTCTCATTTGTTCTTTACGAAAGTCCCAGAGATAGGTGTTATTATTACCAGCACTTTTCAGATAAGGAAACTGAGACTTAGAAAGGTTAAAGTTTTGCAATCAGTTCATGGCTAAAAAGTGGTGGGACCAACATGTGAATAAAGCAGACTATTCCCAAAGCCTGGGCTCCTGCAGCACTGGAAATACTAATGAAGAACACTTAAAAATTCCAGCTGAGAAGATCTTCAAAACCTCAAAATCATCTTCCATTTGAGGACCTCTTTTCACAATGGTTTCTTTCAGGGTAGAAGCAGGGCACACATGTCCCGTTTTATGCCCACCTTCTACTGAGACGTCATGAAAGAGAAGTCCACTGTAGGCTGAAACACAGCCATGACTTTGAAATATGCCACTTCATTACATATCCATTAAGGAAGAACAGGAAACTATAAGTCACTTGAAACTATCAGGAAACGCAGGGGTAATTGCATGAGTCAGAACACAATTACCCATTTTGGAAATTGGTTTAGGTAATAAGCAACACAACACCCCCGCTCAGGCACCGAATGCTCACAGAGCGGGCAGCATCGTGACTTTGCGCATCACACCACCACTGGCTTCACAGCTACTGTCTGCTGAGCTCACACACACTCCACTCACACAAAAGCCTTGCTTTGCAAAGAGTAGAAATGTACACTTACTCTTAACGGGACTTTCCTCAACATGTACACCAAAATAACAACTGTAATGAACATTTGCAGAGATTTTTGTAAGTCTCATCCAAATTTCATAAAATCTGTTCATTTTTCACTTCATTTTGCAAAGAGAAAAACAAAGCAGTTTCTATGGTCTAATACTTCTTTCACAGAGACAGTCTGCTCAACAAGCTTCGCTTCTAAGGTACATGGAGGGCTTCATAACGTCTCAGGCTCCCACTCAATAGTAGCATTATTGGAAATGAGGCAAACATTTGCACACCTGCCCATCTTCACCCTTGGACAAGAAGCTCAACAAGAATACGTGTTCACAACAGTGTGAGTGGCATTATGCGTTCAGCCGACCTGAGGTTTGGATTCTCGAAAGTCCTTCCTGAGTCTGAGGTCATGGATTTTATTACTCTTTGCAGCACAAAAATAGAAAAACGCAATACTAGAAAGTGAAGCACAGTCTACACAGCTTCTCAGTCCTCCTCTGCATGGGCGCCTACAGGACTCTGTCTCCGGACCCTCGTACACTAGAAACACATATCGTACAGACATGGGGACCATTATGCATACCTCAGCGATTCCATAAGATGAGGTCTTTCTTGAATATGGATTTATACTATTTGATGCTACATTTCAAAATTTTGTTTAGCAAGGTGTGCTCAAAACAACGAGAGCGTCTCCATTAAAATAACATAAAAATCCCTATGTGTGAATGATGCTGTTATCTCCTTAAGCTATGTGGGAAGTGGACCCAGGTAACTGAGATCTGAGGTAACATTCCAGGCCCAAGACCATGGTTCCCTGCTGCTTTACGAGGAGCCACACGCCTGTATTTCTCTCGGAGTGGAACTCCTTCAGATCACAGAGTCCTGACTTTTGGTCGTCACATTCCCTTTCCTTTTTCTGAGCCTCGCTGGTGCAGCTACCAAGTCACATTACCCTCCACAGAGAATGCGACTGTCTCCTTCCGGTGGGAGAGGTGAGGAATAAGAAGTGGAATGGGGGAAAGACAAGTAACAACCCCTAGTTGAATCTTCAAAGGAGTAAAAGCCCATCCCAAGCCTGGCACTGGAGCTCCTCATAGCCTTGGATGAACCCCACCTCTGTCCACGCTAATGAGCCCCAGTTTCCACAGACTACAGCCTGTAGCCATGGATAAGCCAGGTCTCTTCTCCCTCACTGAAGTGAGGGCACTGCCTATTCCCATGGACTCCTCATCGATTTCCTGCCCCTAAGTACCATGATTGGTCCTAATAACCCAATCACAAACACAGCAACTTTACCAATCTTTATTTCCATTCTGATCTCTCCTTCTCTTGAACCATAGATGTTTTGCTAATGACATTTCCTAATTAGAACCCACTTAGTTGAAATTGTTCCCTTTAGATATAGAATATAAGTTTAGAATCACAAAGTGACTCAAAGCCCATGTAAGAAAAGTGTGTTAACACTGGCATTGCCACATGTTTGTGAATGCTTCCGTTTTCCTTCTGCTACTGATTCACCATTTTAGTCGATTGTATTTGCAAAGGGTACTTGTTATGAATTCAATCTTCTTAAATTTAAAAGCACATTAAAAAGATCATACATCACGATCAAGTGGGATCCGTCCCTGTGATCCAAGGGTGGTTTGCCATTTGAAATTTGATCAATGTGATATACCACATTGACAGACAAAGGATAAAAGTCACAGATTCATCTCAGTAGATGCTTGGAAAAAGCATATGACAAAAGCTAATACCCTTTCAAGATTAAAAACAGTTAACAATCTAGGAATATAAATAAAAATAACTCAACATAGGTTATACATAAAAAGCCCATATCTAATAGCATACTCCAGTGGTGAGAAACTGGGAGATTTCTCTTAAGATCAGAAACAACACAACATTGTTCATTCACAACACTCTTAATATGGGGTGAAATATTTGCAAACCATGTATCTGACAAGGAATTGTCTTCAAAATACTCCTCCAGCTCAGTAACAAAAAGAAGGTAGGTAAAAGTTGGTAAAGGGTTTGAAAATGACATCTCTGCAAAGAAGACACATCATGCACAACAGGAAAGGTTTCTCAGCACCACTAATCCTCATGGCCATGCAAATCAAAACAGCAGTGAGGCATCCCACTTGTTAGACTGGCTATGACCAATAACACTGAAAGATAAACAGTGTCGGTGAAGATCTGGGGAAACTAGAATGCTGTGGGTTCAATGGTGAGAATGTAAAGTGATGTCACAAAGATGGATAACAATGTGAAGGTTTTTCCAAAAATTGAAAGGAGAATTGCCATACAATTTAGCCAACCTGCTTGGGGTAATTATCAAAAGAGCTGCAAACTGGATCTTGAAGAGATACTTGGACCTGTACATTTATGGAAATATTGTTCACATTAGCCAAGAAAGGGAAAATGCTCATCAACAGATCGCAGGATAAAGAAAAGGTGTTATATACGCATCGTATTGTCCTATGATACAATGTGGTGAGTCTTGAAGACCTATACTGTATAACAGAAGCTCATCATAGAAGGGTAACTGTTGAATAATCCTTCATACATGAAGTAAACAAAGCCATCAAATTCACAAAAGCCGACAGGAGGATGGCGGTTGCCAGAGGCTGGGGGGGGGAGGGGGAGTTGCTATTCAATGGGTATTAAGTTCCAACCACACAATATTAAAAAGCTCTAGAGATCTACTGTACACCACTGTACATATAATTAATAACAGTACTTATGGTACAATTGAAATTGCATTAAGCAGGGCCAGGAATTTAGATCAGTGGTGGCAGAGCTGCTTGTCTAGCATACTTGAGGTCCCAGATTGGATCTCTAGCATTACATTAAAAGCATATGTTAATAGGTTAGATCTGTGTGTGTGTGTGTGTGTGTGTGCGCGCGCGCACGCGCGCGCGCACGTGCTCCTGAATGCACTCATCATTAACACACACACACACACACACACACACATTCAGGAAGGCTACTAGAAGGTAGAAAAAAGCATCCATAATTTAAGATCCTTATTTTCTTTTTGTTGTACTTCTTTTCCATCGGCAGTTTCTGTTATCGCAAGTGGTACTGGTTTTCTATTAACAGTAAAAATAAAGTTTTCTCTTACAGAGAACTTATTTAAATGAAAAAACTTTACTGATTTAAAGCATAATATAAAGTAAATAAGAGTCAAGGAAATATTGATTATGGCAAAAATTAATGGACAGCGATGACTAAAACTCAAAGAAAATATCGTAAATCTTTTACTACTTGCCTAATCCTACCATTATAAAGTTGACTTTTCCTTTACATTCCTACTATGGCCAGAGCTCTGTGGATGGCCACTAAGGTCATAAACTCACTCAGAACAATCTCCTTTTCTTGGTAGAGGCATGACAATAGATTTCAATGGAAACATGACAGTGTCTTTGTTCATACTTTTCTCTCAAAGCACCACTACCTGAAGGCTGTTACTTGTATTCTTTGTGCCTTTTTCACCCATTTCACAATTGCATTTCTCAAGTGAGAAAGCAAACAGAGCCTCATCACCAAAACTTGAAGTATATCTGAGAGTTGTGACTTAAAGGATTAAAGAATGGTTGCAAAGAGGGGTTGGATAGGAGATCCAGTTACAAGTGTCCATTACCATGGGAAGGGTCATGTTAGTTAGCAGAAAAGAAAGAACAGTCAAGTTTGGTGGTCTATAAGGTACATATGTTGAGTTTAAGTATTTTAATCTACCCTTTTATGCAGTATCCATGTGAAAACCCTATCAGACCAACTCAAGAATTTAAAGTAATTTCTGCTTGTATTCTGGGCTTCTACCTGGTTGTTCTTTTAATTTAATTATGTGACCTCTTCAATCTCTCAGATTTCTTTTCTTGTTTTCTCAGATTTTTGGTGATGAGGCTCTGTTTGCTTTCTCACTTGAGAAATTTAGGATCACTAATTCCTGAGCTCTTTCTCCTGATATAGGGGTAAAATCTTTAGCTGTCAAAGAAGACCAGAAACGTCTGTATGACAAACGCCAACATCAGGTCCTTGGAAATGTTTGATTTTCCCCACAAACCTGGTGGTAACTTTCAACAGCTCAGGTTAACTACATACTTGTGCAGATTTTGGATATGCTGTGCTTACTTCCTACACAAATTATCATGGAGTAACATAATTTTAAGAAGATAATGGCTTCTTGCAAATTCAGTTGGCAAAAGATAATAAAACCTCATTAGGACATTTTCTTCTGAAGTAAAGGATATTTCTGGGCATGGGGGTTAGAAAAGACGGGGTAAAGATAAGCTTTGTCAAAATGATTCTCTTATTTGGAGGCATTTAAATCCAATTGTAGGCCAATTCCATGGTTCACAGCAACCTTTGTTTTTTGTCCTGGTTTATTTGCTCACAATGATCCATTGTCTCCCAATACTTGGAATGCTTTCCTGACTCTGGACTTGGCCACACATCTTACTTTGGACAACAGAATGTGAGCCACGCTGTGTTGAAGAAGATTCCTTTCAAATGCAGTTATTAGTTACCCTCTCTTGACTTTGACCGTTCACCAAAAGAACAATATTCTCCTCCTTCGTGGATATGGGAGCAGACACAATTTCAGCTGAGTTAGACTAATCCAGCTGTGCTTGGCACAACCATGGCTGATACAGACCCCTTGTATATCAAAGGCAAGATGAAATATGAAATGAAATATGTTGCTATGTGCTACCAAGATATGGAAGCATTGCTATAGCAGATATCTAGTACACCCCAGTGTTAGATACCTTTTTTGCCAACAAATTTTATAGTTTTTCTTTCAAATTTCATGTATAACAATTTTGCTTCTTTTATGAAAGAGACTAGATTTGCCACCCCAATAGTAATCATAAAACTCTACTAGAACATTGGTTCTCGGTTCTGTTTTAGGCAACTGAATCACTTGGATTTCTCAAAGGAAGTATTACATAGTATCCCATTTTACAGTAGAACTAGTGTAATTACATGAAGAAATAAAGCCCATCCTACTTGTCCCAACAGTTAGTTTTAAATCCATTTCTCAGAAGAAACCCCACTTGTTTAAATCAACCACCAAACACCAAATAGCTACAATGTGATATTGGGTTCTCTGGACAATATAACAGCGTTGGGACCATTATTAAACAAATTACAGAGTGTAATAAAATGAGAATCAAAGAAGCAATTATGGGTTTTGCGCAGTGGCAGTATCGTAGCCAATGAGGTTTATCCAAGGCACGATTATTGCCAGTTGAAAACTTTTCCCAATACCCCTTCATGAACGACTTGAAATACAGTCAACGTTGGCAGTTTTTGACAGTCTCTATGGAGACTGAAAAAAAAAGAGAAGTAATTATGATTTCACATATAAAAAGGAAAGGTGGGTCTTCACATATAAAAAGGAAAGAACTGTCTAACTTCTGGCCTCTAGATGGCTATGCCTTTCCTAATACTATATTACATGTTCTCTTTAGAAAACAAACAATGTAAGAAATGAATGAATAAATGACTAGCCAGCTAAGTGAATGCATACCATTTCAGAGACAACAGGTTGAAAAATATTTCTGCAAATTAAAAGCTTTAGAAGTCTTTTGTTATTATTATTATTTAATTTTTTTTTGTACCAGAGACTGAACTCAGGACTTTGCTTGCCAGGCAGGCATTTATGCCACTGAGCTAAATCTCCAACCTCAAAAGCTTTAAGTCTTTACAAATGTGTCACTTTGGGAGAAAGAAAACACAGAACGTAAATTTATTTTTTCAAGTAAGAATGAAGCAATTTTCAGTTCAGAAGGTGATAATTTGAACTAAACTCATTTTTCCCACTTGAACCTTAAAATATTAAAGAAAACTCAGTTCTTCCATACGCTTCAATACGCATGGGTACATGTGACAGCCAGGGTGCGTCTTTTCCACCCAAATGAGATTCTGCCAGACACACTGAGCATAGAAATCTGCAAATCAGGACCTGCAGACAGAGCCCGCCCGGTGCAGAACAGGCACCTCAAGACTGGCGTCCGCTGAATTTTCACTCCTGTCCACATCTTGGCAGCCACCACCCAACCGACATAGACAAACAGTGTCAGTCAGTACCAGCTCTTCGGCCCTGTCCTGCACAAAGAAGGCCACCCTTGTTGTGGTGGATTAGTTTTGCCCTTTCAAAACTATGTAAGTGGAATCATGCCACGCGCAGTTTTCAACACCTGCATTCCTTCACTCCAAATCGTGTACGAACGTCACTCATGTTGTTCACTACCTAAGATGTTTTGGGTTCTGCTCTGTATTCAGTTGTGGGGATGAACATTTTATTTTTCAAATTTTTTTTTGCAGAAATTTCAGCTGTGTGTCTTACAGAAAGCATTTAACTATTAATAACATTATATTTGAATTATTGCATTTATATTCCATTGAATGTTTATTTTTTGGTGTGGGTGTTAAATTTATTCTAATTAATTATTGAGTGATATGTTTGGAATTATTTCAGTTCTCTTTTATTCAAATTCATTTAATGCTCCATTTCAAGTAATATTTTCTTTGTTTTTGGTCTTCTGAAACCTTTTGCTGGGAATGATTTTCTCTTCCAAAATTTTAATTTGCATATTATTAAACAGAGAAATGCTGAAAGAATACAATAAACAACAATATTGCCTAGGTTGACATTATTAAGTTTCACCTTCATTTTATTTGTTTTAACTCTTTCATTACATATAAATGTAATATATGCCATATATAAATATATGTAACATATTTAATATATATGTGTCTATGCACACTCACTTAGTTTTGGTTGAAATGTTTAAAAGTGAATTACAGGCATTCACAAACATAGTCTCTACAACTTAAGCAAGTCCTTTTTAACAAATAATAGGGTTCACCCCACCATTATTATTGAAATGATAGCACCATTTCAATGCTCTCTGCACAGCTAACAAAACAGAGAAGAACTGTTTCCATCACTTAATGTATATCTCATATGCAAAGTTCCCTAAAAGCCCCTGAAATTGCATGTCCACACGACTCTGGTCCAGGGTTCAGTGAAGCTTGTATTGCCTTTCTTCCTCCATCCCTGAGCCCCTTCAAATTAGGAGAGACTCCCACATTTTGAAAATGCAGTAATATCTGTCTTTTGGGAAGGTCACATCCATTTTTCTTGTGGAAAGCTGTGCTCCAGATGTGTCTGTTTTCTGCACGATGCCCCTGTGTTTGGCAGGGGAGGCCACGTGTGAAAGTTCAGATGAAGGGGTGAAGGCATAGCTCATAGAGCACTCGCTAATATGCCCAAGGTCCTCAGAGTAAACAAGCAAACAAACAAAGCAAATGAATGCACATTTAGACGAGATTCAGATGTTGCTTTTGTTAAGAATATTTGATGGACTTCACACTGCGTCTTCAGAAGGCAAATACCATCTTTCCTTTGGGCACATGGGCAGTTGGTGGTTCAAGATGACTGGCACAAAAGCTACACACGCCCTTCTTTGTGGTACTTTAAACCATCTCCAGGTTACTTATCATGCCAAATATAATGTAAATGCTATGTAAATATTTATAAAAAGAAAATGAGCCAGTACATGTCCAGTATGGGCACAACTATGGCAGGTCTAACTCTGCAGCACTAACTTGCCAGCCTCGGTGTGATATTTTCTGTTATTTTCCATTCATGGTTGGGTCAGTCTCCTGATGTGGAGAACACCAGTGAGGAGGGCTGATGACTGTATCAGAACACCCCTGCCTTAGTGAGGCTTGGTTTGAGCGTAGTGAGATAACCACTGTTACTCTCCATAGTACAGCAGAGAGTGTCCTCCTTGCAACTGGAGCTGCGTGGTGCTCTGACGTCACATGAACGTCTTATTTTGCAGCCTCTTCGTATCCACTGAAGACCCTGTCTGCGTCAAGTATTCTCCTCCTTAGCCTCTCTGGCTTATGAATCGAAGCCCACATACCGACAAGTATGGCTGCCAGATTCAAGATAAATATGGAAGGACATGGCCTTTTGCTTTTTGTGTTTTTTTCTGTTTTCCCCTATTGCATTTTATGAACCCAGAAACACAATCCCAACTACTACTAGATTGACTATGATTATTCACTTTTAAAAAATGTGTAACTACAGATTTCATGAGGTAAGCAAGTCCAGCTCTCTACAATGTGCTCTGCACATTTGGCTGACATAAACACCTAGCACACAGCTCCTGAGTCCTTGGGGACAGCCTCAACCTCAGCTTCCTACTTAGATCCATGTGTAGGAGAACAGCTATTCTCGAAGGCACCCTGCTTGGCTGGGAGCTGTGCCTCTGGGATTCCCATGGTCACCAGTCTCTTCTAGGCATTTCAGCAGGGACAGTCATCCAGCTGGCATTACAACCACAAGTTCCAGCTATGCTTGTTTAGAATGTGAGGCCAACCAAGCACAAGTAGACACTGAGGACATTTCTGGGACCGACTACAATGGTTAATCTTGATTGGCTTGTGAGAGGCTGAGCAGATTAATAAAGCTCACATCTCGGTGTGTCTGGGGGCAGGTAGGCATAACCTCGAAGATTATATCTGTTTCCTGGCTCTTCCTTCTCTGGTTCTTCCCTGCTTTCTGTTTTTCAGATGCCATGAGTTGAGTAGCTTTTTCCTAATGCCTTTCCACCATAACTTTTCTACCTTGAACCCAAGTGGTCATGGACTGAGACCTACAAGTGTATGAACCTTTAAGTTTCAGGTGTCAGGCATTGTGTGATAGCAATGGAAAGCTGACCAAAACACCTATTGAGAAGAGACATGGGTGATGCTCTGCTCTCAAGCCAGTTGGTGGCACCTGCATTCCGCTGAGAGCAGGGCTTGGCATCCTCCCCCTCATCATGGGACTCTGGGCAGATGGCGAAGGCGGCCTGGCTCGTCTTTCCTGGAAGAATGCATGAAGTGACAGAAGGCTACCTCGTTGGTGGTGCACCTTTTGGCTCCAACATGCGATTATGTTGGATGGCACTGCCTGAAAATCAGTCTGAAAAACTTGGATTCACTCATCGCAAGATATATTCCGACTGTGTGTGTGTTCTGCCCACACACTCTGAGTTCCACTAAGAGAAATGGCTCTCTTTCCCCAGCTGGAAGGAATAAAGCTGCCTGTGGAGTCCTGCTTAGCTAGTGGACAGCTCCTGGGGGCTTCCAGAATACTCCTACACAGCACTCTGCAAACCCGGTTTCCTTCATCTAATGACCTTGCTGGAAGTCATTATACTGAAGGAACACAACTCTACAGAAAGAAAGCCAATAAAGAACTGACCTTATCATTGTAAAGTGCCGACTTCAGCTTATCTTGAAAGCTTTCACATCCGTCTCATTTACAGTATTTTCTGTTCCACGGAACAAGTACACTTCTGCTCAGAGATCGTGCTTGCTCTTCCTGGCCTGGGAACATGTCTACTTGAGACCCCTGGTTCACTCTTTCCATGACCCCATCCCTGATTTCTCCACTGGAAACCACCCCCTCTCCCTCCAGACATCCCTTCCCCTGGTTTATTTTTCTCCCTGGAGTTTATCAAGTACACCAACTTGCTACACATCTTAACCTACACATTTCCTGTATGTGAGTCTCTTTGTTCCCCTCTGCTTGACTGACTACTAGCTCTCCAGTGCTGAGCACTGTGCCCTGCATGGGGTTACCCTCGGTAAATGCTTGTTGAATAAAAGCTCTTTCTCCTGATGTGGGTGTTGTCATCTTTCCACATAAAACAAGATCTAGGCATAGTGAGGTCACTGTCGTGCTCAAGGTGGGACCATTCCCATGCAGTGACACAGACACCGGGTTTGACTCTGGGCAAGCAGACTCCAGAGAATGGTTACTTAGACCAAGTCGATACAAACACCAAAAGGGAAGGCTTCATACACCTAATCTACAAGGTTCCCGAGGCTCCCACACCTACCAAGTGGGCTGCCTGCCTTGCCTGAGAGCCAGTGAGAGGACCTGGCACAAGAGACCCTGCCACAGCATTGCAGCAGCTACAGCAGGGGTGGTCACACAATCCGCAGCTGCCTGCAGAGCATGGGTTCCCAGCACTGCACAGCGATGTGTTCAACTTTTTCACAATTTTCTAACCAGCTCCCACTTTTTCCCAGCGAGCGTATGAGAGCGCTAGGCCTGAAGAGGCCGACTTCTTCACACCGCTGCCGAAGAGCAGAGGCCGTAATTCAAGCACAGATAAGTAGGCTGCTCTTTACTAAACCAGCAGACACCCGCAAACAAATACAGAGTTAGGATCCAAGAAGCCATCATCCTGGAATTGGGTCTTGTGTTTCCTCAGACGGATCTTGAAGGATGAGGGGAAGAAAGATTTCCAAGCAAAATAAACTTGTGTGCACAATCACAAAGTTGTCAAGATTGGTATGACAAAGACAAGACTGTGGAAGAAAAATCTAGCTCCCTGCTTACTACTAATCTATCTTTTACTTTTTTCTTTACTTGTATTTTGTGTTTCTCACCTAAAAGAAACTATGTGACATCTGAGCCCGTGTGTCTGATTTATCTCACTTACTGGTTTCAAGGTGCATTCACTTTCCTATAAATAACTCAAGCTTATCTCTCTTTATGGAAGAGTAGTACTCTACTGTGTATAAATACCACATTTTCTTTATTCACTCATCTACTGGTGGATATGTAGATCAATAATAGCACACTGTGACTTGTGTGGCTATTAAGCATGGGTAGGCACAGGTTTGTCCCTGTAGTGTGGTGTCTGTGACTCTCTGGGGAAGACACCTAGAATGGGAGATCGCTGGGTCCAGTGGAATTCCAGTTTTAGTTTTCTGAGGAAGCTCCATACTGATTTCCATAGTGGGTCAAGAGATAGAGCGGGGAAGAGAGAACAGAAGGAAAGAGAATGGAAAGTCACTAAGATGGATCATGCACACATGCCAGCTCCTAACAAGGGACGTACGCATCATGCACTGAAAACGTGCACTAGTAAAAATGACAATAAAAGAATAAAAAATCACTCCCAGAAGAAAAACTATGGGGATGAGAGAGGTGAGAATGGGGAGCAAGTAAGATAAGTGGGAGCAGCTGGGCCCTAATAGCTCCCTCAAGGGTGGTACAGTCCGCTTAGTGTGGGTCATGAAATTGGAAGAACATAAATCAATTGGCTAAAGCAGCAAGTGGAGTGATATCTATGCATTAGAAAGTTTACTCTGAGGACCAGTGGCTCTCAATTTGGGAAAACTTTTGCACCCCATTGTGGCATCTGGCAATGTCTGAAGATGCTTCTGGCTGTCAGGACAGGAAGGTGTGCTGTCCCAGGACACAGAGGTTGCCTCATGTGACTCACAGACATGCCCTTCACGTGGACACTCAGCACAGCACGTCCTGGAGTCGGATCCTACACCGTGACCTCAGCCTTGAGGACCAAAGTGCCAGAAATGGGGTCAGGAAAACATACAGCAGAAAACTGGACAAAAAGTGACAAACACCTGCTTAGAGTACAGAGAGAAGAAAAGACTTTAATTACTGAGCCATTCCTGGTTTCTAGTTTTCCACATATCACATACACAAAGGGCCAAGAGTGAGTCCATCAAAAGAAAGAATTACCCACACTTTCCGAAATTTCTGATTCATCTTTTAAGTATGCCATTCCATTAGCGATTCCTAAAATTAGACTGCAAATTAATTTGTCTGTTTAAAGCCATACTCCAGATGTCGTATTCATCATAAATGATAGTGTTCATTGAAATAAATGCTTGACAGTCAGCAATTAGCAAAGTGGTCATACTTTGGGAGTTTAATTTGCTACCGATACAGTTCTGCATTAACCACTTGGAAAACAATTGCAAATCACACAATTCAATTTTCCAAATGGATTATTTTGTTAACTAGGTGGAGAAACTGTTGAAATTTCTTCTAATGTTTCAAGACTGTACCTAAGACTAATACAACAGTATTTTTAAAAACACATTCCCTTGAGGAGCTGGGATGTTCCTGTCAGAATTATGCATACGTGGGCGCCGTCTCTTTCTGGTGTGCTTCAGAGTCAAAGCCATTTAGGAAAACAAGGATTGGATTTTCAATTTTTCTTCTTCTTTTGCAGACGGTAATTTGCAGATGATGATTTATTTATGTTTACCAAGTGAAAACGAGACTGCTACCTAAAAGACAATTTTCCACCCTGCTTTTGTAGGCTATATCCTAATTATTTTTTCCCTTGTGGGACGGAATGAATTAAGTGAGCAATCCACTTTGTATATGCAAATTCCAAAGCTCTGCAGAAGCTTCAAATTACTTCATTCTTAAAAAAAATAAAGTAATGCCATTATCCTATGGAAAATGAAGAGGCATAAGCCCCTTTAGCTTTTAGTGTTATTTCAAAAATAAAAATAGTATGAAAGTAGTTCATTTCTGGGTCTGTAGTGTTTTTTTTGAAGTATTTAAAAATAACCAATTCAAAAATGATCATTATCATTACATAACTATGGTTTAAAATTTCAGAGTAATAAACATTTCTATTAAAACTCCAAGGGACTTTGTGTAGTATGTTCCAAAAATTTTTAACTGTTTCATATTGTCTTTTCCGTAAAAGCAAGAATGGTTTAAAGATTCAAAGCCAATAACAGAGACAGGCAAGGGGTGGGACAAGGGGGGGACACATCCAGTTCCAGTCCAAAGTTGTGTGTTTCCTCACACATCACCTCTCAGGACCCTGGAAAACACCCGATGAAGCAAATATTCTGTAAAATATTTCTTAAGAAAGAACCAGTCTAGACGATCATATCCCAACCCCTGTAGTATTACATGGTTTCGTTCTTTCCAAAAATATCTAAGTGCCCTTGGTCACTTAAAATAAATTGAACTAGTGCCTGTCTGAGTTATAAATTTGGACTCTCTCTCTCTCTCTCTCTCTCAAGAGTGGATCTTTATTTGCACATGTGAAATAACTGAAATAATCCTTTTGCTCTTTGTGTCTTTCTTCAGGAAAAAACATGCAGATGAACTGAAAATTTTACACGTAAAATTTACAGACTGGAATCTGGCATGTGGGGTATTTCATAAATGGCTGTGGTTATGAGTAACGTTTTCAGAGGCAGACTGGTAGTAGCTACACAACACTCAAAGGAGCAGACTATCACCTTACAGTCTCACATCTAAGACCTCGATCCAAAATATTAACATGTTTTTAAAGTAAAGACAGATGCATGCAGTTTCCCTATAATAGAATTTGTTTAAGGAAAACATCTAAAACCCCTTTGGTCCATCGATTTGGTTACATTTAAACGGATTCCAGTGCAGACAGCAAAGAGTACTCCAGAGTCATTAAATCAAAGACGTACAGTCATTAATTATGGACTCAGAATTACAGTTAAGGAAAGGAGAAGAGTATAATTACTGTGACCATATAATTTATCTCGTGAACTAGAATATTTTGAATGTTAAAAGATTTGCCAGTAAAATTTATGCACAAACCACAGACCCAACAGAGAATCCATTCTCTTCAAATATAGCATGTGACCAGTTACTCCATTTTTGCTTTAAATGATAATCTACCTATGCGTGGAAATGCTTCTATTTGTGAAGACAGAGGAAAGAATCCAAAAGCTATAGATTAATTTATTAGAATGTTCTTTTTTGGACACAAAGGTCCGATATCAAATTTTTTAACTTTATACACACTTCAAAATTGATTAAGTGCTTAAAGAATGTTGTGATTATTGTAGTTTAGTAAGAACTTTGAAAAGTAAAAGAGGGAGAAACATTTTCAAAAACATATACATGACCTAAGTGGATTTTCATCCTGTGTCAGCACAACTATGCAAGCAGTGACTCTCCTGACTAATACAATCTGTGACTGCTTTTCCATCCAAAAAGCATTTGATTAATTTTTCACCAACTGGAGAAAACTCACTCTTTTTCTTTTGGCATCATTTACAGACAGCTTCTTTGTAGGCTTGGATTATAATCAAGTGTATACACACACACACACACACACACACACACACACACACAGACAAGTGTAAAACCAGCAACCTGATTCCAAGAAATATATGCTATTCAGAAAGTCATATAAGGAAAAAAAATTCATGTAAGAAATGTGTGTAAATAGAGAGGAAAGCATCTATATTTAATGAACTTCATAGATGAAATTTGTTTTTTTTCTTGCTTTTCTTATTATGTTATTTGTAGTGTGTACTTAAAAATATAACAAGGTTAAACAAACTCATAGATTAGGGGCAGACTAAGCAGATTAAACCTCCATAAACCTCAAAAAACAGACTATCTTCCCAAAATGCAAGGACAACTAATCATGCACAATGACTAGCCAAACAGTTTTGGGAAAGAAAGACATTATTTAAATCAGATGATTGTTATATCTGATGGGTCAAAAATAACTATTTTATATAAGTTAAATACTTTATTCAAAAGGACTTTAAATTTAGTACAAACTGAATGAAATAATCATAACTGATTATTTCTAAGAGGCAAGCATTACAAGATATTGATGAAATAAAGAATTATCAAATAAATGGAAAATCATATCATGTTCGTGAATGGATTCAACATAAAAAAGACATTAGTCGTTCCATAATTTGATCTATAGGCTTAATGAAATTCCTTCCAAAATCCCAACAAATTTATGTTTTTAGACAAGATTATTTTACCATTTTTGTAGAAATGCACAGGCACTAGAACAGCTAAAACAACCCTGAAAACAGAACAAAGTGAAATGAGTTATTCTACTCAACATCAAGGATTATCACATAGATATGGTACTCAGGAGCATCTGATACAGGCAAGGAAATCGATACACAGAGCAAAAAAGAGAGAGGAAGAGAGAGAGAAAGAGAGGGAGGGAGGGAGAGAGAGAGAGAGGTACAAAGAGGGACAGAGACAGAAAGATAGAAAGAAAAACAGAGACCACAAATAGACCTGCTCAAATGTGCCTAAAATACTTTGCACAAAGATGAAAAGACAATTCCACAGGGAAAGCATAATTTTTCAACTAATGTTACTGAAATAATTGGACCACAGCAGGTAAATAAGTATGAAACTCAGCCTGTATCTCATGTCTCACACAAGAGATAAACTCAAAATGAACTTACATGTAAGAGGTAAAACTAGACTTTTTATCATTTTTTAAAGCAAAAGACAAGCAGCAAATCTTCTAGATCCATGGCTAAGAATGCTTTGACATGACACTCAAAACACGACCCAGCAAAGTAACAAGACATCATCAAAATTAAGACTTTCATTCTACAAAAGACCCTGATAAAGAGAATAAAAAGACAAACTATGCACTGGAAAAAGAAACACTGCAACCCCCTATCTGAAAAAAAATACCTATTACCTAGCAAAAATGTATATGTTTACATTTATATTCACACATACACATGCACACTTACACAAACACACACCAAAAGCTCAAGAGTAAAATTTTAAAATCCAGTTAAAAATCGGTAACCTACCTGAAAAGACATTTTATTATAGAGGACACACAGAAAAATGTTCCATGTCATTAACTACTAAGACACACAAATTTAAAGCATGGTGAAATCTCACTAACAGAATAACTAAAAAAAGAGTGACATCAAATGCCATTAAGATGCAGAGACACTGGATCACTCATGCTTTGTTCCTGGAAATGTAGAATGGTGCAGCCATCCTCAGCCACAGGTGGGAAGTTTATCCTCAGCCTACACACAAAGCTACTATATGGTCCAACAATTACGCTCTTGGGAATTTAGCGGGGGGAGCAATTTATGTTCAGAGAGCAACATGTGAGTGTCCATAGCAGCTTTCTTTGTAGTAACAGATACTAGAAACAGCACAGGTGAACGCTAAGCACTCACACAGAACATGCAGTGGAGCACTGCTTAGCAATTAACAGGGGCTGTGGGCACACATAACGAGGACACAGCCCTCAAGAGAGTTGTGTCGAGTGTAGACAGCCAATCTCAAGATTTCACACTGTATGAGTCCACTTATATAATGTTTCAGAAAATCAAAACAAACTACATCAACGTTTCCTGGTGGGGAGACCTGGGGGAGGTGGTTGTACAAGGGTAACACAAAGGGACATTGCTGATGGGACTGCTGTGTCCGGTCGCGGATACAGGCACCTATGGGTGACAAACTTGTGTAGAACTAAATGCACACATGGCGTGAGTACAAGGAAGTTTTGGGGGAATGTGAGCAGCAATGGTGAGTTACATCAATGCCGGTACCCTGGTTTGTGGTACTGTGCCAGAGGTATGCAAGATGTCACCGCAGGGAAAGGGATACACTTAACGTCTGTTACCTCTTACAGCTGCACAGCAACCTGTAATACTTCCCTGGAATTTCTCTTCATGATTCTGGGAATGTGTGGAGGAGCAAGGTAAGAAGGCAGAGTCTCTGGACTATCCTCCAATCTCGTCCTCATCCAAACAGTTCCCTGCTCTAGTGGTTGGCATACTAGGTCCTCAGCATAAGGTATCATACAAAGTAGATTCTGTTCCTAGCCATGGCAGCCAGGAACGTGGTTAGGAGCAGTGGACTTGAATTTTTTCACCTTGCAACTGAATCACCAAGGGTGTGTTACTCAGCCTCACTCTTCTGAGCTTCCGTACTTGTTCTGTGGGGTTAACAACACCTGCCTGGGGAGATTGTGCCCATGATGACCAAAGGAAGATTACTACTTTAATGGTATTGTCCAAAAGTGTGTGTGTGTGTGTGTGTGTGTGTGTGTGTGTGTGTGTGTGTGTGTGTTTTAAATCAGGATCTCACTATGCAGTTCAGGGTGGTCCTGAGCTCACTTTGTAACCCAGACTGGTCTCAAACTGCCAACAATCCTCCTGCTTCAGTCTCCCAAGTACTGCGACTGCAGGCATGTGCCACCATGCCCAGCTTTTAAGCATATTTTTAGAGAAATTTTATTAATAATATATTACAAAGGGCTTACAATGGGTGAAGCACAGTGTAAATTATTTATATTTTTTAAAAAATCATATTAACTTTGTGAAATCAGTCTTATTTATCATTATCCCCAATTTAGATATTAGGAACTGAAGACACAAAGAATTTAAAAGTTCACCCCCAAAGTACTTGGGTAATGAGATGTCTTTCTAATTCAAAATTGGTAGAATACATTTCTTCTTTCCATCACAAACTCACATGGTAGCTAATGAATAATGACTATATTTTATGCACTGAGGAAGATGCTGAGGACACAGAGATGAACACACACTGCATTGCCATAAACAAAGATAAAAATTAACAAATGTATGGCACAATCCCAACAGTTGTAAGTTGCATGAATTTAATATACGAGAGAAATGAGAGTTGAAGTTGGATAGCAGGTTCAAACAAAGCTATTTTGAGGCAATTACAATTCAGCTAGCATCTGAAGGAAGAGAAGAAAGCATGAGAAAGAGCTTTGCAGACCACAGAGCAGCAGGTGCAAAGGTCCTGAGGTCAGAAAGTGTAGGAAGCCCAGTGTAGCAAGATGGCTAGTCCCATAGGACAGTCAGAGACACATGCTGGGGAAGAACCATGCAAATTTCTGAAGTCTACAGTAATACCAGTGAGCTTTGTTGCAATTTTGAGAGTGACTGGAAGCTACCATAGCAAAGTACCGTAACTTTTTTTTTAATTCTTCGGGGGCATAGCTTTGATATCATTCTATGGTTGCAACGCACAGGGTATACAAGAGCAATGTTTGCAACTTGTTACTTGTGCTGTGGCAGTCACACCAGCTGGACAGCACTTTCAATGTTGTTTCAACCACTGCTTTCCTACATGGTGTATCAATTCTTTTTTTCTAACTGTGTTCGGTGTGTTTTCTGGGAACTTGACATCTGGCATCTAAACACATTCCATCTCAAATCACAGTTAGGCTACTCCCGTAGAGAAGGCAGCAGAGCAGCTCTATCCTTGGCAGTCTCAATGGTGCTTTCTGCTAAAAGCTGTTTCTTGGAGAATGCGTTGAAATCTTACTGTAGGTGAAGTGTGCATGATATTTCTCAACACAACACATTCACACATGTAAACTAATACAAATAACTGGAAAGAAATAAGAGGCTAGGTCCACCAAAAATGCAGCACAGTGGGCATCTCACTCATACTTTATACACACTGATACCGCAGGTCTAATAAATGCAGTGTCATGGGTCGACTTTTGCTTCCATTTTCCCCTTCTGCTGCTCACGTCATAGGCAGATCACAGACTTGAAAAACAGTTTAGCAATGCAACCCGGAAAAATACCCGGATAGACCTATGTTGTATTAAAATGTTACACTTACATATTAGGAGTTTTCACTAAAAATCTGTATTATTTCTTTTGAAATAAAGAAATGTGTGACAATGGAGGTCCCACATTCCTGCAAGACAATAATAGCCTGGTGTTCGACAATGTGAGATCAAAGAAGACCACAGAACATGAGAGACGGAGTGGGTACAATCAATAAAACCTTCAAGGTGTGAGGCTGATGTCAGGAAACACTTCTTCACCTTTAGGGGTAAAGGCACAAAGTTTTAAGTTTGTTATTGAATGCAACCCATATAACTCACTGGGTAGTTTTTTGGAAATAATATAATCACCAAATTTACAAGGAAGAGAAAGGAGCTGGTAAGCCATTGTCTAAATGAGTCAAATCGTTACTTACATTAGAGAAATCCACCAAATGTGTTAGGTGTACATAAAATAAGAGAGCATAAATGTATAATGTGGAGGCACAGGGGCAACCACTAGGAATGAGCCCAAGGACTGAAGGGGATGACTGGGTTCAGGGAGGCGTGTTAGCTTCAAATGGCTGCCCCAGCAAAGCACCACAAATGCAGTGCCACCAGCAACAGAACTCTAGTCTCTCAATTCGGGAAGCCAGAGTTCAAAATCAGTGTGCGGGCAGGGTTGCACCTTCCTAGAGGCTCAGGAGGAGAAACTCTGCTTGATTCTCGCCTGGTTTCAGAGCAACCGCTGCTGCCCTGGAATTACAGACACATCAGCACACTGCCTGCCTGTCTTCCGTAGCCTCCTCCTTGGGTCCCTTCTTATAAGGCCACCAGCCATTGGATTGGAGTTACCCTAATCCCACAGGGTCATTTTAACTTGAAAATATCTGCAAAGAGCCTCTTTCCAACAAATTACATTTGCAGGACTTGGGAGTGTCTTGGAGGCTCAGAATTCAACCCACAGCAGGAGCAGAGAGATGCAGAATTATATAAAGTATATAAAATTACTTTTGATTATAAGCTTATCATTATTATTATTATTATTATTATTGATACAGGGCCTTGCTTTACAGTTCAGGCTGGTCTTGAACTTCTTATGTAGCCCAAGCTGGCCTCAAAATTACGATGATCCTTCTGTCTCAGCCTCCCTAGTGCTGGGATTACAGGCATGCAGCACCACACCCTGCTCATAAGCTCTTTAATACCATCTGATTTTTAAGCCCTGTATACATGCCATATAAATTCTATAATGAAAACCTCTGTACAAAATATGATAGTTATTGCTGCTCCTAGATGGTGTTCCACATGGGGCAAAACCAGGCACAGATTCAATGACAGAGAACTTGGCATGCAGTTGAATTTCACAGCCCTTTTTCTTTCCAGTGTACCAAATGTTCTCCCAATAGTTCCACTTTGCCATTCTAGTAGCTGACAGCAATGTCCTGGTACCCTACGTGTCCTTGGAATCTAAGGTATCTAAGTATCTAAAGTATCTACTTACCTTCAAGGGATGCAAAATCCAGCAGAGAGTACTCATGTCTGGATGCTGCTGACTGTGCGTTAGAGAGTTCCTGTTATGGATTAGAAACAAATGTCTCCCCAGTGTCTCCCCAAAGCACTACACTCACCAGTGAATTAAAACACTGATGCGTCCATGGCTGCAGGTGCTGTTAGGGGGTGGGGTCTGGTTGGAACATGGGGTTCACTGGGAGTGGGACCAGGATGTCTTTCTCCCTCCCCAACTTGCCCCTTCTCTCCCTGCTTCCTGGTCACCATGATGTGAGCAGCTTGCTTCCACCACACCCTTCCACCATGCTCTTCCTGCCTAGAACCCAGCTGACTATGGACTGGACCATCTCAAAATCATGAGCCAAAATAAACCTTCTCTTCTTTAAATTCTGGATGTCAGGCATTTGGCTGAGTGATGAGAAAGTAGCTTAGTTCCCTACCTAGAGTACACTGGAAGATGAGGAAAATGTTTTTATATCTCTCATAATTAGGGTTAGGAGCTAATGTATATGAGGGAAAATTCAAAATTAGAGACTTAACAAGATAGAAGTTTATTCCTCGCACATTAAAAAAAAAAGCCCTGCAGTAGGAAGTCCACGGCTGACCTAGTTTTGTGGCATCAGAGAGCACAGACCAGGGTGTGCTCTAGGCTTCTTTGGATGTGACATCCGCCACTCCTGTGTACTCTTCTTTGGTTGGTGGCTTCTTAGTTTCATGGGTCATGATGGGTGCCACCCATTTTCTCATCAGCAGAAAAGAAAAAGAGATGAGGAAAGACTGACATCTTCCCTGCTGTCCACCTTTGGCTACGATCTTCACTGCACAGGGGTCTTCCCTTTGGGTAGCATTGCGTCCAGCTGGAAATTAGATGTACATTCCCAGGGTGGAAGGATCTGACGAAGGAATCAACACCAGCCGGGCAGAATCCACCACTGCATGGACATAATTTATTGCTTTCAGTGTGACGAGAGCATCAGGCAGAATGGCCGCGTAGGTGACTAAACCAGGGAAGGTCCGGGAGAGTCAAGGGGGAGGTGAAGGAGAAGCGTAGTTTGTCACATAGACAGGGAAAGGAAGGGCATTCGTGCAGGCAGGGGAGCGCAAGAAAACTGGTGATGGGCTGGATGCAGGAGAGGATGAGGAAGAGATGAACCCAGGAAGACTTCCCGGCTTCAGTCTGGAAGGACAGGGTGGAGCCACGGAACCTAGAAAGACACTGATCATGGGTGGGAAAATCAATTCCATGCTGAGCACATTTCAGGAGACTCTGGTCCCCTGGTATATATATGAACTTTGTCCACTGGTCAAAGTAGAGGCACTTACAACTGAAAAATGAAGGCTTCGTTTCTTTGTTATTTATGTTTTGTTTTGATATAGTTAAGCTCTGCTATCTACTCTACATGTCTTAGAAATTTGGATATAGAAGCATTTACCATTTAGGGAATGCACGAATGTATAGCCGTAATTTAATTTGTGGGGGTGTTAAGAGTCATGTCCTTTTAACATAAATGCCAAGCAGAACATGCTTTGGTGGGTAGTTTCTTACAAAGCAGGAACAAGTGGGTATTTAATCCTTGAAAGAAAAGCCTATGATATATTTAAAATATTTTAGAGACATATAAGGGACAGCCACATCAGAAGAGATGTTTTAAGCAGGGGCGGGGGCTAAGTTAAAAAAAAAATAAGTCACTAAGACAGAATAAATTCTGATACATAGCAGCATAGGGGTTGTCGGGAGAGAAGAGAGAGGGAGAGAGGAGAGAGGGGAGGAGAGAGAAGGGAAAACCAGACAAATTGGCAGAAACTCCAGAGACATAATTTCAGGTTATTAGTTCCTTCTGAGGCACCTGGGAACCTATGTTTTCCAGAAACCATGAAACAGGTCTGACAATGCCCTTGAGAGTTGAAAGAATGATCTGGTCACTAAGAAAAGCTCCAGGGTGACAGGACAGCTAGGCCTAAAGAGGTTTGGCAAAATGGCAATAACTAAATAAAATTTTAACAAAGCAATAAGTGCCAGCAGTTAGCAGGTCTTTCACATTCAAGTACATTCACAGATCCTTTGCTACACAGATCTGCCTTAGGATTTTGAGGAAGTAGAAATGATCATCCCAATTGGTCATTGCTCAAAAACAACAGTGGGCCACATCAGTACTGGATTCAAAAAGTAACGCAACGAAGCTGTAGTTTCAAGACGCTTCCTTAGAAGGAACAAGTGATAAAAAAAGAAAAAGCCCTTGGCCCACAGAGTTTTGGAAATACTGAACCAAAGTTCAAAGTTACTCCTGGCCTGTCTGTAGAACGTTTCCAAGGTCACCACGAACCACAGAGATGGATCTGGAGGATGGGACGTAATGATGCAGCTCGCGAATTCCTTGGACCACAAAGCCCCGCTGATCCCAAGAGTCTGCAGGACACATGTTTGGAAACATCACGCTTGGCACTCGTTGGAATTGTCCTTCTAGTCCAACGTGAACCGCGTAGCTCAGCCTCGGCAGTGTGAAACCATGGGGAAGCTAGCATGGGATGTGCCCTGGAGGTCACTTTTCAGCACAAACAAGCAACTCAACAGAAACACAGCCATGAAACCAGCCTTGGAGCCCAGATTTCCCAATCCTCTGTCTGCGTGCTTCCCCCTCCTCCACATCCCTTAGTCTAAAAGCACTGTTCTTCCTTCCACTTGGGGTTGTCCCAAGTGTTACTCACCCCCGAAGTGTAAAATTGTACAAGGAAACTCTCAGCCTCTCTAGCAAGGATAATGACTTTATTCCCTGAATGAAAACAGGGAGTTTGCATTTACAAGAAGGCCAGGACCTATATTTAAAGTCACTGGAGTCTTAATATGGTTGCAATTACAGTTCATCAAATTCACAGGCATCTCTGACAGATCAGGGCGCTGGAGGGGTGCCTCATGGGGAGGTAGAGCACTGAAAAATAAAGCATTCGCTGTGTGCATTATTCACATATTTATTTTCTGAATTTAGCATGAGAGTACCTTTAGCTACACTTTCAGGGAGGAATGAACCAAATGTTCAAATTCTATTATCTCTTATGTGAAAATTTCTAAAAAGATTCAGATATTCAAAATTGGCATTATTTAAAAATAACATTTAGAACAATAAAATGTGCTCCCCCAAAATATAGGGGTTTCCTTCAAAAGAGACGTGTCTACATGGACATCAACCCTGTGTTGACCGAGTCTCCTAAGGTACATTTCCTCATTCCTTTTAGGAATCGCTTTATTTATATTAGAACAGGCTCTGAAATCTGGTCACAGTGCGCTACTTACAGCCTCAACATTTACCATCAAGATTCATAAATTACATAGCATTTAGATAAAAAAATGCATATCTCAGAATTACTCCAGCTTTTTATATGCCCTCAAGAGATTAATACTAAATGCATCAGATCTAAGAGTACAGAGGATGAATTGGCTACAGTAACTCATCAAGGGCTGGGAGGCTTAATGTAGATAATTCCTCCATTCGAGTGCTTTGAACTTCCGTGAAGGGTTATTATAGATGAAAGGGAATGTGGCTCACCACACTCTCCCAAGATTTGCATATTAAATTGCAAAGCCAGCAGGTAGAAATCAGAAATAGGGCAAATGAATTTGTCCTCAGCCTCCTCTCACTTTCAAGGGAGAATTTTTCAGTCCAATTTGGTTTCACATTTGAATCTGTCCTCTAAACACTTCCCAATTCTGGCTGGTTCTGTTCCCACTACCATCCAACCTATAGCCTCCAAAGTGAAATTCCTTTTCCTGATTTTGGTTACCTCAAGTAGAGATTTTTTTATGGTAAACTAAATAAAAATATGTCACGCCAACACACACACACACACACACACACACACACACACACACTAACCCTAACCTTAACACACACACACACACACATTTCATTTCCTCTGTTGATAACTGTGTTTCCAGCCAGACTAAAAAGTGTCTACTGTGTGTGAGGTACTAGTAACTAACAGTCATGGTGAGGAGGGGGAGTCTTATTTTACGCTGGGAGCGGGGAGACAATAGGAAACAGAGTGTAAGTATACCTGGAGTATTGAGTGCTAAGGAAAACAACAACAAAAAGGACTAGCAGGGAGTGTGCAGGTGGATTCCACTTTCAATCAGTGGATCAAGGAATGACCTCACTTCCAGAGAGGAATTTGAGTAACATTAAAGGAGTGACCTGTGTGGGGTGGGGGGACGGCAGAACTCCAGTGTGGGGGGCAGGGAGAAGCAACTGGCAAGGGCTTCAGGGTAAGAATGTGCTTGGCGTTGTCTGAAGAAATCAAAGATCCCTAGGTACCTGGAACAGAAAATAGCGTTGCACAAAATGGGAGTCAATCCCGTGCTCCTGCTGGCCAGGGCATAAACTCGGCTGGAGGGCTGGAGATGAAGGGCATCTCGATGCAATACAGACGGGAGAGGACCAAGGATGAACAGGCCAGTGGCCTGGGACTCACTGGGGGCAGCAAAGACTGTGGGAGGTGTTCAGTGGGGACACACCTCGAGCACAGAGCCAGCACCACATGCTCATGGATTAAACTTGAGCGTTTCCTGCAGTCTCCACATCTCTTTCTTCTCATAGGTACTCACAGATCCACTAGTAAGCATCACCTGTTCCTTTAGGTTCCTACCTCATAGAGGTAAGCAGGGAGAATTACACACACTAAGACATTTCCGTATATATTTGGAACTCTACACAAACACGGAAGGACTCAAGGGCATCAGTGCCAACACACAATGACCAAACAGGGGCTGCTGGATACTGTGAAAAGAAGACTGGCTGAGGTCTTCAAGAGGCTGGGTGAAGTGTAATTAAAATTTCTGGCTACCTAAGCTCTGTGTTTGTCCAACAGATGAGCCAAATACTCCCCTTGGGCATTTGGAGTTGCTTTGAAGGTAAGACATTGCAAGCAAAAATAAAGCAAGCCATTCCCATAGCACCGCTTGCTGCCTTGTTATAAGGTAAGCTTGGCTACACATGGGGTACCTGGCACATAATACATCTGGCCTCAAATAATTGGCCACTGGGAGCCTAGAGCATGACCGAAATAGAGAACATGGCTCACAACTGTCTGCCGCGGTTCACCGGCTACATGGATCACTGTTCTTAAGGAATGGATTTCCAATTCAACCACTGCTTCCTGAGTGCAGAAAGGAAAAAAAAAAAAAAAACTCATTTGAATAGTAGAACTATCTGGCATACCGAAGATAAATGGTAGAGAAAATATGGACTGGTAGAGAAGTCAGATTGGCGTTCCTGCAAGGGGAAGACGGTTTAGAAGGACCTGCTTCTGGGACCCTGAGGAAGCGAACTACAGGGACTCTGCTGTCCTGGCTTCTCTACTTGTCTCAAAGCCTTGCTCTGTGTTCTTCCTTCCTTTTGTACGCACAGAAAGGCCAATAATGCACAACATACTCATTGCTTCTTCAATTTGAGACGAAAACTAACCTCCCTACAGATTTTTTTCCACTTGCAGAAACAAAGGCGTCAATAGGCCCTTTGTAAATCCCTGCTTCTAGAAAACTTGAGGCAAGGAAAGCCCATTCACTCCCTGATCTGGCCAACTTTCAATGCTAACAGGTCACTGGCTTGACATAAAACCTGAAACGGAACAGAGGCCCGGCACCAGTGAACTTCCACCAGTGAGAATTAAAGGATCGCTACAGAGAAGACCAAAATTCAAAACGTTTGGTCATAAAAATAAGCACAGGCCCTCCACAAACAACAGAGGAGTATTTGGAAATAATGAGGCTGCTGGGAAGCGTTAATAATGCGCTTTAACACATCTCCCATGCAAAGAGGAAACACACAAGAGGAGGCATTAGCAAGGATCATGAAAACCACGGCTATGCAGAATACAAGATTTACCTAATCTGTGAAGGCAAGTGGCAAGTAACCCTTATATTTACTTATATTTTAACCCATAATTACTACTAAGGTGACAAAGTCTCACTACCACTACAAGAAATTTCAAATCTGAATTTAAATTTAAATTGAGAGAAATTAACCAGAGGGTGGGGCTTTCTCCTTTTCCACCAATCATGTGTCGTCGGCCCCTCCCCCTGGCTTCTGTTTCAGCATTCCCCAAGCCTTGCATGAGTGTCTGTTCTCCATCAGGGAGCATGTTAGACACAGTGAGACCAGGTCCTGACTCTCAAACAACTTCCCTGCTGACGGCATAGCCTCCTGTTCAAACAGAAAATTCACTTAAGAACACACAACAATATTGATTTTTTTTTTTTTTTTTTTTGGCAACACTGAGAATTAAACCCAGAGCCTCCCACATGCTAGGCAAATGCTCTACTTCTGACCGACATGACCAATCATTTTTGGAACTTAAGTTGCCCAACCTGAACACCAGCATACTGACATGGTAAATTCTGTATCAGAGAAGGCAAAAAACAACAACAAAGAATAGAAAACCACAAGAACAGTCATGCATTTGTGAGTTACTCTCAACAATTAGCTAGTAGATGGCATTTTGCTTTGCCCACGGAGAAGGCATTAGTATGGTCTTTGTTAAGGAGTTTAGACAACGAATATCACTTACTGCCTCACGGATTTCTCCAAAGCTACAGCAGTGTAGACTTACCTTATGGTAACACCTAAAATAGGCAGCACGCTCATCAGAAAATTTCTCCAATCTTTTTGGACCCTTGCTTGAAGCTTTCTTGAATACTAACCAGCATCGCTGATAAATCTGGAAAGAAATACAAAGACTAAGCTGGGTGTTGACACTGACTCAACTGTTACTAACATTTGTATTTCAACGTTTTATTTTTGAAATCTTCACCTATAAAATACTCACAGTCCAATACAGGAATCTGATGCTGTTTTGGGAAAATGAAATTTTAAAAAACAAATTGTTTCCCCAGTGCATAACATATACAGTGTAGATGATTACCAGAATCAAAAGAAAATTAGTATCTGAAGGCAGATTTCCCCCCCCATATTTTAGTAACAATGATCACGAGGCACATTTGAGGAAAAGTACCAGAGGTTTTTTTTTTAAATCTCAAATCAGTGCAAATGACATAGGCATTCATGACACATGATCTAATTTCAAATGCAATTGAATCTGAAAATCATGGACTTGATAATATGGCTAAAGAGCACACTGCCACGCTAAAGAGCACGTGTCCCAGAATGAGACACCCACGTGGCATTTCCTCATCCCTGATGGTGACGAGCTGGACAAACACTACATAAGTGAATCATTGGTTGATCAACACCAATTGGATTCCTGCTTAGACAATTCCAACTGGAGACTCTAAGGTGACATGTTGAAGACAGATCGATGCTGCGGGTTATAAACGGACCCTGGTGGTCGTGTTGACTCCCCCGCATGACGGGTAGACAGTACGAATGCAGTAAAGAATTAGATCATTTCTCCTCTAAGTAGAAGAGCTATTTTAATTCTCTGTAATATTTCGGCTCATATATCTGAGATCTAGCCCTTTCTCCAAGTTTCTTGGAAATCTTTGATCTCCCCAGGAACCTTCTACTACCAGCAACCCTACAACTTTTAACTAAGCTAACTGAACTGGGGTCTGATGGTAGTGGCCAAAATGACCCTATGGGACCAGCCAATAAAAACTAAATAGCCTGTTAAAATATTAATAACATCAAAGAGATAAACTGTAAAGATCTAGTGATCATGTGAAAAATGAAGTTCTCCAAAAACCATATAAAGTGAGATTTGTCTAAAGATTGAGACGAAATTAAATTACTGATAACATTCACTGATGATAAAGCTTAGAGTGGCATTTTTACCCCACTGGTGATCTTTAGAGAATGAGACACAACTGATCTTAAAAGAATGAGAAATTTTCCTAACTCAAAGGCCCAAAGTACAGATAACAAAGGAGAAAATCCATATTAAAGACAAACACATGAGCATTATTCATCATTACTATCTTTGATTCTTAAATTACCTTCAAATTATACCTGTATATGATCTTACATAGTCAATTTATAAATATATTTTATGTACTATAAAGTTTAAGTTTCTCTAAGAAGAAACAAAACAAAGCCTGCATAAAACATTTGGTCATTCAAACCACAGTTGATTTAAAACATATTTTGCAGTTCTATTAATACCTGACAGATGGATGAAGAACTCAGGTTTGCTACTACTCCTCCACAGTGTTTGATACATTCTATTTTACTCTTTTGTTCTAGTAAATTATCAGATGTCTTATTTGGAACTGTCAAAAGAACATAAATTTATTTTCACTGCAATGTATTTCTGAATAAAGAGGGTTAGATATGTGTCAGATGCCAATTAACATATAATGAAATGTTAGCAGTATTATTTATAAGAATGAAGATTAGAAACTACTCAATCTTAACTTCATCCAGTTAAGAGAGGCCCAGTAAATTAGTAAAGCAAGATCCTGGGTGTAGGGTAACATGTCTCAGCAACAGGAAAGCTGACCAATACAGAATGACAAAGTAAATTTTAACACTTCTATAATATATATGCATGTTATTCATCTATAGAATAACATTGGTAGTTATGCATAGCAAATGTGATAAGCATAAATATAAAAATATACATTATCCATTCATAGGATAACAGTCATTATATTAAAATTACAGTAACATAGATAGTACACATAATATTAATACAGTATATTATACCATGCTATCTAGCAACAAGATAACATAAATAGCTCATGTGAAATGAATTTCAGAAAGAATTTCTAATGACATGTCAAAGTGTTCACGGTATGCTATAGAGGAAAAAGAAGAAAGCTTGATTTATATTGTGATTACCATTATATTGAACGTGCATGAAAAAAGACAAAGAAAACATACCAAAATGTTAAATGTCTTCCCAGGATTATGAGAGTAGATTTGGGGTTTTGTTTGCTAGCTTTTGGTTTGCTTACCAAAAGTTAACACTGTAATTAAATCAAAGAAAACTGTTATTTCTTAAATACCCAAAGGTATTAGTATAATTAAAGTCAGTTGCAAGGGTTTTTATTTTCTTAATTGTTGAATCCATCAAGGGACATAAAACATGGAAATGAGGGGGGCAAGCAACTCAATGGAGGAAGACCAATCTCCTCTACATCAATTGGAGATCCATAGGCAAAGAAGAAAAATAACCTACTTTGATTAAATGGCCCATGTTATACAAAAATTAAAACTGCCTTGAATATAAAATAGAATTATAATAATTTTAGAAAAAAAATTGTTTAGTATTATGGTCTGGCCGATGAGTACTGAGAACTGATGTCAAAAGCAGAGTCCATAGAAGGAGGATGACAAACTAGATCTCACCAAAACCAAACACTTTTGCTATATGAAGACCTTGCTAAGAAGATAAAAAGACAAGCAATAGACCAGAAGAAAATAATTGTAAATTCCATGTTTGAGCAAGACTAGTAAATAAAATACAAGATTCTCAAATATCAAGCTAAAAAATTCAATTTATAACAGGACAAAACCCAAATGAACACAAGATATCTCACCGAAAAGAATATTCACATAGTCACAAATCACACTAAAAGGGATTCGACACGATCACTGACAAAAAAGTGTAAATTAAAACTACAATGAGATATCACAAGACACCAGATTGGCTGAAATAAAAACATAACAATAAATGATACCAGCACCAAATGCTAGCATGTTTCTGAAAGAACTGAATCATCAGACACCGCTCAAGGGAGTGTAAACTGTCACAGCCACTTTGAAAGCTAAGTGAAGGACTTTTGTCTAAAACTTATAAAGAATTAAAAAAAATCAGACCCTCGAAATTCAAAGACCCAATCCAAAAATGGGCATCTGAAATGAATACACAGTTCTCAGATGAAGAAATACGAATGGAAAATAAATACATGAAAAAATGTTCATCATCATTAGTCATGAGAGAAATGCAAATTAAAACCACACTGAGATTCCATCTCACTCCAGAAAGA
>PVJX010010516.1:0-56795 GCA_004027295.1 Dolichotis patagonum
TTTTCATTTCCTGTATATCTCTTTGAATCTGCTTTATGCATTCTGTTTGTTTCTTATATTGTTCTTTGAGGGATTCTATCTGTTTGCTTTGTTCCTCTAATTTTTTAGCTGTGTTTTCACTAGATGTGTTCACTATTTCTTTCACTGTTTTTATCAATTCTTCTTTTACCTGGGCAAGTATTTCTGGTTTGAATTTCTCTGTAGTTTTCCCTATTTGCATATTTATTTCATTTGATATCATTTCAGACATTTCAGGTGTATGGCTTCTTTTTCTATGTACACAGCTTCTAAGCTTTCTTGGGGAGGGCTAGGGCTTTGAGCCTGCCTTTTGGTCTTTCATTTTGTTATTTTTCTATATTTCCTTACTTTGAGCGGTGTTCCAAGGCTTTCTCTGCTTGTGTGGCAAATTACCTGTTACACTCTCACTCTCAGTTCCTGGAGGGGCAGTGGCTCCCCCACAGGCTCTTGGCTTCCTCATAGGGTCCTAACTCCCCTCTGTGGGCTCCTGGCTCCCTAAGTTGTAAGGCGAATGCTGGGTGTGGCCACCCCGGAGCCTGTGGAATCTCAGGCAGGCCAGGCCACCGTGCTTTGTCCCAGGCAGGTCTCCAGGAGGTTCCCTGCGAGTGAAGGGCCTACAGGTCCCAAACAGTCAGGCCAGAATGTTGGTTTCTGTAAAGTTCCAGGTCCCAAACAGACCTGGCCAAGATGCCAGTCTCCACAATATTCCCAATCCAAACAGCCCGGGCCACTCTGCGGGTCCGAGAGTTTCGGGTCCCAAAGAGACAGGCCGAGATGCTGCTTTCTGGGAGACTTCCTGGGGGTGAAGGGCGGGGCTACGGGCCCAAACAGACCCAGCCCAGATGCCAATCTCCAGGCAGTTCCCTGCGGATGAAGGGCGGGCCTACCAGTCCCAAACAGTCGCGCCGAGATGCAGGTCTGCGCAGACTTTCGATCCAAACAGCCCAGGCCACTCTACAGGTCCGAGAGTTTCGGGTCCCAAAGAGACAGGCCAAGATACTGCTTTCTGGGAGAGATAAAAATAATATAAAAAAAACCACACAGATATTCACATACCCTCAGACATAAATCTTTCCTCCTAACCTCCAAACCATTATTTTAGTTTCCAGAGCACAATAGATAGTAAGATAATATTAAATGGGGTGAAGCAATGCCAAAAAAAAGGAAGAGGAGGAGGAGGAGAAGAGGAAGAGGAGGAGGAGGAGGAGGAGGAGGAGGAAGAAGAAGAAGAAGAAGAAGAAGAAGAAGAAGAAGAAGAAGAAGAAGAAGGAGAAGACAATGATGACACTGGTCCCAAATGTAACTGAAGAGATCAAGATAAACTTTGCAACTTTGAATATTTCACAGATTTTTCAAGAGCAAGCCCCAGACCCAGGAACCTGTATTCGATAGCCAGGGTGGTCTGGGTTTTGGTAACCTGTACCAGTTACTGGCAAGAGTCCTAACATTTGAAATGGGGTACATGAAACCCTCTAAGAAGATAGGATGCCTGTTCCTTAGTTTTCTAAATCCCTTGAGGAATGAGGAAACAAGATATTCAAATGCATGGAGCTTTGCACTGAGGCCAAGAGCTGGTTTTCCATCGCAGCTCTCTCACTTAATACCTGAGTCCCTAGGTAAGTCACTTAATGAAAGTCAGCCTACTCAGTGGCAAAACAGGAGAACATAAACATCTTCTTAACCAGACTAACTCAAGTCTGAATGGGAAAGGGTGTCCAGTTGCCAGTATTAAACCCAGCTAGATGTGTCACTTGATAATTTATCTCATTTTGAGCAGGAATCTTATCTATATCAAATGCTACAAGAATTATTGGCTTTCTCTCTGGCATAGAGCTGTTGGGATCTATCACTAAATAATGTCCATCAAAAGCCCATTGCATATCACAAAGTGCTAGTATAATATAATATAAGCCAGACATTTTTGTGGTTTTTACTGCATTGTTAATTACTCTTGTGATTCTTGTAATGATCAGTGATGGGGCCCTGAAACTTTACACTTTGCTCTTAAACCATCAATGATTGTTAGCTTAAGAAATTCAAGCAGCAGGCTCATGGGCAAATATGTCACTTCTGGGGACCGATCCTCTTATATTAGAAAGAAGGAAGAAAACCAGTGTGAGAGAGAGGCTGGGCAGTGCCCTAGGGAGGAGAATGAATGGATAGTGAAAAGGTTGCAACCTGGCCTTTGCTCTCCAGTTTCAAACTCAGAAAAATAAAAGAGAGCTCAGAGGTGCTATGCTAAGGCAGAGCAATGCTGAAATTATGATAGAAATCAACCTTGTATGATAATAACAACTGGCTGGAAAACTTCTATTGTTACCTCAAAACTCAGCTCAAGCATTAGTTTGACTCCTCTATACCTCACGGTATCCGCATACTCACCTCTATCAGTGCAGCCTTATAATTTATAATTTAGCTGTATAATTTATCATCTACCTACCGTTTAGTAAATATGTATTGTATATCTCCCATGGAGGAGACACTGTAGTGGGCACTAATGGTATAGTGGCTGGCTACTCACCAATTTCCTCTACAAGATTGATAGCTCCCTGACTGTATTTTACTTGTGCCTATATCCTTGGGGCTTAGCCCAGGGCCTGATATATAATAGACACTCAAGAGACAGTACATTGTGGTGATTAGGAACACGACAAGGACTGCACAAGTCGTTTAAGCCTTAACCTTCATTTTCTGCATCTGTTATAACAATATCTACTTCTAATGACTACTCTAAGGGTAAAAAATGAGATACTCACAGAAAGCACTTGGCAAACTACCCAGGATCTAGTCAGCACTATATAAACAATAGCTGTAATCACAATGAAGAAATTTCTTAGGCTTGCATTACCAGACATGAGATCCTCGCTGTCACAGTGGGCGGGAGCAGTGGATCCTTCTGTTTCCTCTTTTCTGTCACCCTTACCCACCTGCTCCTACTACCACCAATGCTTCCACGACCAGCAAGGGTATCTTCTGGGAGCCTCTTATCCAGGGGCTGAGCTGAGGTATAGAGTTTGCTGTGCTCTCTGACAGGACTTCTCAACACCAGGTGTCATTTGTCTAATTTTAAGCAACTGTGTTACCTTTCTGTTCTCAGACCTAGGAGCTGCGGCATCCCAGGGAGCAAAGCTCATATCGGAGCACAAAGCGCTTCACTTGAGAAGCAATACTGAAACCGTCTGGCTGGGAACAATGTCCCTTTCTCCAGGATTAATGTTGCCTTTTCATAACTGCTGATCAAATTAAGACTCAATGTGAGAAAGCACAGAATGGCAGAAAGGAGTCTGCAGAGTCCAGAGAAATCCCTTTTCCCACCCTCCATAGCCAAACACATAACGCTGGAAGCTAAAATAAAATTAAAGGAAAAGAGAAAAGAAAGAAATCAAACTGATTAGGTGCTGGTATGCAGCTTAGAAAATCAGTTTAACTCGTTTTTTTTTTTTTTTTTAACATGTCAGGGTGCTTCCTGTTATTGAATTTAAAACTTCATCTCCTCAGATAAAATCCACTTTGTCAGTCAGGTGCCCTCCTGCTTCCAAGTCAGTTGTCTCCAAATTGTGTCCCTAGCTCCATGACCAGCTCAGCGAGTGACAGTCATAGTTTCAGGGTTACCAGGAAGGAGATAAACCAAAAAGGTAGATGTTAGCTCCTCTAAATCAGGATTCCAACCCTTTTGATATATATGGCTATGGATAACATTTTGAACGTCTTGGCATTTGTTTCTCCGTCTGTCAAATGGGTGCAATGATATCTATCACACACTGACATGATAAGAATGGTGTAGAAGATGTGTTTTTATGCATTACATGTCACCATAATACAAAATACTTGAACTGGGTAATTTATAAATAAAACAAGTATATCTTGGCTCACAGCTCAGAGGTCAAGAAGTCCATAAGGTGGCTTCATCAGCTTGGTGTCTGATAAGGGCCTTTTGTTGTATTATAACATGGAAGAGAGGTATCAAATGCAAGCAAGTATGTGTGCAAAGGAGGAGCATGTGTGTGGTGCCCACTTTGTAGTCACCCATTCACGTGGTAACTAAACTGTTCCTGCATGCACTATTCCAGCCTCAAGAGAACTAACTCAGGGTCCTAAGAAAGACATTACTCCACTCATAGAAGGAGACCCTATGATGTATTTATAGCTTGAAAGTCCTCATCCCAGTGTCTTTACAATGGCAATCAAATTCAAACATGAGGTTTTGGCAGGACAGACCAGATTCAAACCATAACAGTATGTAAATTATCCAATACGTAGTAGATACTTTACAGCTGTTAGATCCTGTCATGGCTTGTGTCTAGAATGTCCCCCCAAAGCCTCAGGCAGTCATAGGTGGTGGTTTTCAGAGATGTCTGGATCTCAAATGTGTGAGGCTGCAATCAAGGATACTGTGCTAGGATTTATGGTATGAGTGCTACCTGACGTAAGAGTGGTAGCCTGGATAAAATATAAGTGACAGAAAGAGGGTCGTTGCTTATCACTTGTCACTTATTGCTCGCTTCTTGCTGGTTGGATGATTTTGCATCTTCTACCTGCTATGAATTCTTTCTGTTCTGTGATGCCTTTGTGCCATGTATCACCTGCCTTGAAGCCAGCAGATTATGGACTGATTATGGAGTCAGCCTCTGCAGACTCCAAGCTACATAAACCTTTCCCTCCTTTAACTTTGGTGTTGGGTATTTTATTTCAGCAATGATTAAAAACTACATAGATAATTTCTTTATCCTGGTCACCTGAACCATGCTACTTGTTGTTTTGATCCTTTCTAAAATGCTCATAAAATGGGTAACTCTTTAAGCTATTATCAGTTATTTGTCTCTGAATGAGTTTCAGGTTTTTTGTTGTTTTCCCTGATTCAATGCAGGTTTTTATGAAGAAAAAAAAAAAGGCAAATGAAATAGCTTGTTAAGAGGTAGCTTAGCATCCATAGGAGACAGTATCTCCAGAGTGTAGAATTTGAAAATTAAGTAAGAATTACAAAATTAAAATCAGGAGAGAAGTCCTGTGACCTCTTACTTCCTTCAAAACCTTTTCAACAACTGGTATTCCCACACTCCCCCACCCTTCTTACTTGCTTTCTTCCCTGGAAAAATTCTTTCTTTCCTTCTCTCCCTTCCTTTTTTCACTTTTTTTTTTTGTATTGGGGATCGAACTCATGATCTGGTGAATGTCAGGCAGGTGCTTAAGCCACTGAGCTAATTCCCCGGCCCCTTCCTTCACTTTTTTACATTTTGATGTGATGATGATGGTCCCATTGTACAAATATGTAAATGGATGAGAAGTCCAATAAATATTTCTTCAGGGTTAAATTTGCCCTGTAGCTACTGGCTATAGTAGTAGCTCTGGAAAGAGCCATAGTTATGTTTTTCCTTCTTCTCTCTTTGAGCTACTTTCAAGTTCTAAAGGCAGAAACACGTGCATGCACATGTGCACATGCACACGCAAGCATGCACACAAGCACCAATGTGTGATTCCATTTATAGATGGCTGCCAATGGCTCAGTTTGCAAGTTTTCAGCTTTACTTCAGTGCAAAAACAACACACATTCAACAGAAACAATACGTCAGTGTTTGAATCTAGATCTTCTCCTGGCCTAGCAATATGCTGTTTTATGTTCTCCTAAGATGCTAGGCAGCGGCAAGCAGCCATAGCTCCCTGCACTGTGCAATTGCAAAAGCAAACAACCAGTACTCTGCAGGCAACTGTGCTCCTAAGGTGTGCTATTCAGTAGGTAAGTTGTGTTAGACGTTAGGTTTGGACTTACAGTGTCTTTACTTTACAGTGAGTTAATTGGGAAGTAGCCCATAGTAAATCCAGGAACATCTATCCTGAGTTCTTACTGCACACCAGGAACAAAGTGCCTTACATACATCACTCTGAGCTCTCTAAACTCATGCAATTAAATTTATTTCAATTAAAATTTTCTGAAATCTAACTGTCTTAGTTACTTTTTACTCATCGCTGAGACAAGATACCTGATGCCCAAAGTTGGGAAAGGAAAGGTTTATTTCTTACAGTTTTTGGAGGTTTCAGTCCATACTCAGTTGGCTCTAAGGCAGAGTGGCATGACAGGGACGCAGTTCATGGTGGCTGCAAACAGCAAGCGGAAACTGGCAAGAGAGAGAGACACACCTTCTTCCTGCCATTACATCACATCCTGGTTCCACCCCCTGGGAGGGTGTAGCACTGACACCACCAATCCAAGCACTAGACAATGAACCAGTCACAAATGCACAATGCAAATACATGAGGCCTGGGGGCCACCAACATAAACCATGACACTAACTTGAACATTATAATACAAAAAGGAGAATTCACTGACTTCTGGCACCCAAAAGTCCAGAGTTGCAGCAAGATCCAAGGACTCAAAGTCATCTTTCTCCATCTCCTTTTTCTGTTTCTCTGTGTGGCTCCTACATGGGTGGGCTTCTGCCAAGGTTTTCTTAGGCCTAATTCCTAGCAGCCCTGTGGCTTCAGCACCAAGATACTCTTTATCCAAAAGCCCCTAAAGTATCATCTATAGGAGTCTTATTGTCCCAGCCTATTTCACATGTGTGGTCTTTAAGCAGTTCTTGCATTTAGAGATCGGGCCTTCTGATGGTGCAAGTGTACCCCACATGTTCTCCCCCAAGACCCCATAGTGGGGCTCAAACTTCATACCTTGAGTTTGCTGCTCCCAAGGCTATTGCAGTTCTGGAAAATGGACTATGTGGTGAGATGCTGTCTCCAACACAACACAAAACAATAATAGCCACAAAGTTTGGCAACTGAGTCAAATGGCTGCCGAGATGTGTGAAAGCAAGACATAGCCACAACAGTACTCCAGGCGGTAGACAGAGCACTGTCCTTTCTTACAGATGAACAAACAGAGGGGTAAAGACAGTCACAGACCTGGCAAATGACAGAGCCAGGACTTGAGCTGACACCTGCCAGTTTCCAAGCATCTTTTTCCTTTGCCATGTGAACTAGAACTTGACACTAACCTATTTAAACACCCTGGTTCACTAGTAGACAGTGTCTAGATTAAGAAAATTCATTTTTATTAGTTTTAAAAGACAATACATTAAAGAAGGAACGTTTCTCCCCCTCTAGCGATTTAATCCTTCTGCCTTTCTCAGTTCTTCCATCTGAACAGATAATGGCTCTCCTTTTCTGCACTTCCTGAAAGGCAGAGTCTGTATATAAATAAAATTTTAACAGTAAATTTTAGGAAATAATGTTTATCTGCTCCCAGGCTCCCCCATCCACATTTTTTAAGCAAATAAAAAAGAATTCCTTGGCAATGTCAGTTTTGTCAAACTGAAAAGTGTGGAAATGCAGCATGGCAGTGAGGGCTCCATGGTTGGAGATAGATTTCTTTTTATTTATTTCTACATTTGTGTTAAGGTCAGTGTATTCATTGCACAGTAGGGAAGGATGAATTTTGACATTTTTATAAGGGTGATTGATTGGTTTGTGTCCATTTGTGAGACTACATGGCAAGAGGCCATGGCTAATGGAAGAGGGGAAGAAAAAAAATGGCTATTTTTGTTGGAAGCCTGCCTATCACCATTTTGGAAGATGCCTGGAAATATTGAATATGTGCACAGATCTGAGGAGAAGATAGAAAAGCATGTGACACACATTAATTAAAGCACAAAGAGGGAGGTTATTGACAGGAATTTCATTTGAATTATGCATCCTAGCTGCCTCGTGAGTTATCCATCTCCCCCAAGTTTGCTACCCCTTGCTGACAAGTCTCTGTGTTCCTGGCGGGAGGCATTACCACGGAACAAAATCGTCACAAAAGGGTGGCATGCTGGACCTTTTGACTGGAACGCTCTGTCCCAACACAGCACAGTCTTCACTTAAAGCTCAATTTAAACAGCCCTTCTTTGGAGAAGGGTGAGCTTTGTGAGCCCCCTAGAATAATTGCATAACTCTTGATGCTTTTGCTTCCAGATAGTGATAATCAGAGCTTTCATAACGGCTTATTTTTTAACCTCCTGTGTAGACTGCAGGTTTCATGAAGCTAAAGGGCAAACACACAGCTCATCGCTGTATCTCATTTGCTGAGCACAGGACATAATATGTATGATAGGCACTACTGAGTAATTGTTGAATGAATAAATGAATGAGGAGTGAATGAATGAATTAATGGCTTTTCAGTCATTGCATTGTCTGCCTTTTGAGTTGTGGCACAAACACTGATTCCTCTAAGGATGAGAACAAGTGTCATTTAGATTGCTATGCTTATGGATTATTGATAGGGAATTATAAGCATTTAACTGGGAAGCAATGTCCCATCACAACAGAATATTGTTCTCTGTTAATTCCCCACAATTTCCTACAACAGCACTGACTTTTTAACCACAGAGAAGTTCTCGTGGACTCTAGGTCTGCTAATTCCTATGAGTCCTTGTGTATTCAGCATTTGAGCCAGAAGATATCAGAGTGGACATCAGCAGTGGTCATTCCCAAAGGCAAAGTTGATCCTTCTAGTGATGGTAAAACTACCAAAGCTGCACTGAAATATCCTCCACACTTTTCCATTGATCCCACAGACAGCTCCTCACAGAATTAATAAGTTGCAGGAATTCACTGGGGTCAGTGCCTAAAAGAGCAGCCTCAAATGATGCTTCTCCTGTTTTGGGCTATTTATTTATTTTTGTGCTGTTACAAAAGAACATAGTTAGCCAGGCATAGTGTGACATACCTATAATCTCAGCATACTGGGAGATTGAAGCAGCGAGGTTGTAAGTTTGAGCCCAGCTTGGGTAACTTAGTGAATTAGCAAGGCCTTGTCTCAAAATAAAAATGAAAAAGGACCTGGGATGTAGCTCAGTGTGATGGTTCAATCCCAAAATGGCAAAAAAGAATGGAGTTACTATGTTATGTATGGGCCCAACCTGGCCCCTCACCGTTCTCTTCCCCAGGGGTAGATCTGACCGATGGATTGACTTTTCACCCACCTCTGTTTTAGTGTTTCCCTAGGTGCTTTTTTGGATGTCCATGCTACAGAAATTGAAGAGTACGATGGAATGCAAAACGTCCAGTCCAGTAAATGGTTTATGGAACCAAGTGTGCTGCTCAGAGGCGATAAACTGGGTGGAGGGAAGTTAGTGTGCGTACAGTCTTGCTTTCTTGTATGACGTACAATATAGAACTGTCTTAGTCACTTTCTTCAGTGCTGGAATACAGCAACACACAATTTGAAGGAGGGCAGGATAACTCCGACTCACACTTCACAGAGGTTTCAGTCCATAGTCAACTGGCTGCAAGGGAGGGCAGCACAGCAGAGGTGCCTGACAGAGGAAAAACTATTCACGGTGTGGCAGCCAGAAAGTAGAAAAAATCAAGAGAGGATCCAGGGAGGGGACAAATTTACTGGGCCACCCCCACACTGACTTCTTCCAACAAGATGCCACGTCTGCATGCCAATTCAGCTATACGCCCCCACAATGCAATAACCCTCCAAAAAGCCCCACTTAAGAACTCCAGAGGTTTTTCAAGGTCATGTACATATAAACCATAACATTCTGTTCTCGTTTCCAAATGATGCATGAATATCCTTTTGTGCATTTAGTTCTGTAAGAGTTGTAAAAGTTCTAATAGTCGCATCACAGCTGAAAAGTCCGTGACCAATGTTTGCTCTAAAATTCAAAGCAAACTCTTAGCTATGATCCCCTGTAATACATCACAAAGGATGTTAAAAATCTGCTGACCTACAGTGGCATGGGCTAGGCATCTTCACTGCAAAAGGAAATATAGGAGTCTAGAAAGGAATGGGACCAAATAAAGACCAAAATCCTGCAGGGGAACCATTAAATCTTTTGGCTCCATGTCCAGCACCCTGGGTAAGGTTGATGAGATGTGACCTCCAAAAGGCTTGGGTGGCCAAACCCCTAAAGCACTGCTGGTGGTTACAATTTTATGGCTTTTCTCTTGGGCTGGTTGCCTCAGTTCTTTTGATTCTTCTCAGATATTCCTCATTTCTGACTTCTCCAGCTCCATGGGGTTTTCTCTGGATTTTAAGCTTCAATTTCCCATTTTGACTTACTATCCTCTCAGAGATACACTGCTTGGCCTCTCCAGCCTTTTTCTGAATTCTGTATGCATGTAAAACCAAAATAGACTGTGATGCCACAGTCTATTACCAGCCTGAGCCATAGTCAGGCCCCTTTACATCTTGACAGTGGTTGCAGAGGCCACAGAGATGCCTAGGAACTGATCCCAAGGAATCAGTTCTCTTGATAGCCCCTCTCCAACAAAATGCTCTGGGGCCCTCTTCTCACAGGAAAACTATCCACTTTCTCAAGGTGAAGGAAGGGATATTGCTCTTTCTGGACATCTTCTCAAGCTATTTTCATAATCCTAAGTGCTAGGCTTCTTTTTAATGCTAATATTTTCAGCAACTAAATTCCCTTCTGCTCCAACTTTCTGGTCCCAACTTTTCAAGGGTTTCTTTTCTGGCCAAACTCAAAACTTTTGAAATCACTTACCTGTGCCATTTGCTCTTGATTCTCAATGTAGAACTGGCTAAAAAGTCTCCAGTAACACCGATGCCACAGCTTGAATACCTTGAAACTTCAGTCATCAGATTACTTACTTACTATCAGTCTCCTGCGAAGTCTCATAACATGAGCCCAATGCAGACAAAACTTTCACCAGAGTATAATACATGGCCAGAAGTCCAACTGCCAATGGTGTCCTTCCCAAATGAAACATCTTGAGCTTGGTCTTACTTGTTGCACTACCCTTAGCATTCTGGTCTTCTGAGTTCTGACCAAAATCTTCTATCTACCTCAGTTCACAGTATTCTAGGGCTTCTTCACTAGTCAACATCAAGCTACTCCCTTAAATCAGTTCCAAAATCTTCCAAATCACATGCCCAGGTAACAGGCACAGCAATGATCTTCCTCCTGGTACCACAGTCTGTCACAGACACTTTCCCCATCACTGAAACACAATATCCAGTACCCAAAACTTAAAGGAGGAAAGATTTATTTTGTCTCACTGTTTGTAGAGGTTTCAGTCCGTAATTAGCAGGTAACATCGCAGAGGAAAATCTACTCATGGCATGGCAGTGAGAAAGTAAACAGTAAAAGAGAGCACAGAAAGGAGTTAAACCCTTCTAGATCACAGCCCCACTGATGTGTCTCTTCTGATTAGAACCTATTTTCTAATAGCAAGTCAATATAAGCTCCATAATCCAGTCACCTTCTGGAAAGCTCTACCCACCAGCTCATGAGGCACTTGGGGGACACCTAGATATAAACCATAATAAGGATGAAATGAAAAAGTGTGATGAGAAACAAGAAATTCATGAAAATTTCAATATATATTGGAAAAGTAGATTATGACTAAGTTTGCTAATAACAATTTCAGTGAATTACATACAGCATTCTACATTACAGTTTTCAAGAACTAAGAAGATATTTGTAAATTCTTTTGGACTCTTGGAATTGTACAAAGAGTTCAGGACCTTAAACAAGTTGACCAAGCCCCAAAGTATTTCTTCAGCTTTCCACATGGGTCATTGAATAAGTAGGCTTCCTACACAGCTTGTTTTGGATCCTTTCTTAAGGATCCTTCCCTGTATCTTGTCATCTCTCCATCTCCATTCTACCTTCCAGCTTTACACATTTCAACCTACCTCGGGATTCACCTCTTTGGAGATGACTATAGAACTTGCACTGATGTTCTTTTGACTGTATACCTTCTCGCCATTTAGAATGTAGTTAAAAACCTGCAAACTAGGTCTTACCATCTGAATCAGGCTGCTGTCAGCTAGCTAGTTCTGCATCTGAACAGGGTCCTAGTGCAGGCCCTGGAAAGGCTGTGGTTTTCATTCTTAATGATGGTGTGATGGAAAATTGGGTTTGCCCAATAGTCCTCTAAAGGGCTCTTGCCCTAAAATGATCTAAACCTCTGGGACTATAATGTATTTATCCTATACCATCAGTTGAACTACTCCCAGTCCACTGCACAACAAGCCTTATGCCCCTTCCTAAATTTACCCTTTCCAAATTTCAAATGATGGTTAACGCACACATATTTTTCAAAAGTCTAACCCTGATCTTGGGTTTTTGTTAAGTGATTTAATTATTTATTTATGCCTTTACATTGACAAATGAAAGTTTATGTATTTATGGTATGTAAGGTGATGTCTTGGTACATATATACTTCATGCAATGGTTCACTTAAGCTGACAGATACATACATTATCTTGTTTTGTGGGGAGAATGTTAAAATATAAACCATCTTAGCAGTTTTCAGAAATCAAGATTAGCACCACCATGACTGCAGTCACCATGATATATACTAGATCTCGCAAAATTACTCCTTGAATCTTAATTAAAATTTTATGTATCAGTGAATTTGTTGTTTTCACAGGAATAATAGAGATAGGTCTATGGTTTCAGCTCATGCATTTTGACCAACATTTCCCCAATCCTTTCCTTCTTTGATAACCATTATTCTACTCTCTGCGCCTGGAAGTTCAATATTTTAAGCTTACCCATATAAGTGAGATCATGTGGTATTTGTCTTTCTGTGCTTGGTTTATTTCGTTTAATATAGTGGCCTCTAGATCCATCTATTTTGCTGCAAATAAAAAGATTTCCAATTTTTTAAAGGCTGAATTGTATTTCATCATATGTACTACATTTTCTTTACCCATTAACATAACACATAGGTATTATGTGTCCATTAATGATTACATATGCACCTACAATGAACACAAAGTCCCACTTCTCTCTTCTTCAAAGTCACAGCTCTTCCTCTTTCCCAAGCTGCATTTATTTCTTTCTTCCTTTTCACCTATAACCATGGACTTTGCCATTCCACCCTCTGCCAAGAAGCCTGCCTAGGGCAAACAGAAAAACCAAACCTGCAGAGAAGCTTCCCTTTCCAAAGCTTAGGAGCTTTGACACATGGCAGATGCCTAATAAATATTTATTGAATAAATGGCCCTGCTTCAAAAATTCTGCAACTGTGTTCTCATAGTATTAGATAGAATGGAGAGTAAGTTATCAAATTAACCCATTTATAAATTGCTGGATGATAATCAATAGGGCTTATTCACTCAGACAATAAGAATTCCACCTAAGCTCCAGGACGAGGTCTAGGGTCCTGATGTTATCTTCATGCCTCTTTGAGATGGATAAAGAATTTTGAATTGAATTATCAAAGCCTGTAGTATAAATCCCAGCTCTATTACATTTTACCTTCATGGCTGTAGGGAACTGATTCAGCCTTACTGACCCTGATCTTCCCCATCTGGAAAATAAGGTTAGCAATGTGTTCTTCACAGAGTTATGAGAATGAAAGGAGATAAGAAGGCACAGGATATGGTAGCAAACCGGCAAATAGTCAATGCGTGCACACTGCTGGAAATGGTTGATTCATTAGAGATTCCACCTTAGAAAATTAGAAGTTTTAAGTAAAGGTAGCATGGGTTTAATTTAAGAAGAAATGAATTAACTTCTTTTAAAAAAAAGTTATCACAAGAATATTGCTGCTACCTCCCTCTGTAAAGTTTATTTTATGTTTGTAACACTCTCGCTGTTGGAAAATTCAGCTCACCTTACCTTATCTAGCAGGGACTCGTTTTCTCTGTAGAAAATAACTTCTCATAATCCTCTATTTAATAACTTCCTATGCAAGCCATTAGTTGACAGAAAACTCCAGAAAGTAGAATTTTCATTTTGCTTAGTGCATTTGTTGCTTTCCTAGGCATAATGGAAATAGATCTGTGGTCACAGCTCTTCGCATCCTGAGCCATTGCCCATAGAAAAAAAACTGTCACTAATTAACACCTTTGTGTCAGCCTGGGGAATGGCTGCTGTGGCTTTTGGTTTTGTTTTGCTTTGTTTTGTTTTGTTTCTGCTTTCATCCCTTTGGCAAACATCGCTAGAAAGCTAGTCATAAATGTTAATGAAATTGCAATTTCTGTTGGAAGCCGAAGTCCCAGAATATTTGAAAGCTCAAAACCTCTCTTTGCTGTGTGTTGCATTGCCCTGTATATTAAAACTATTTTGACACCTCCTTTCCATATAAGTCAATATCAACTTAATTAGCATCCAACAAAAACTGAGCGTAATTTCTGACTTTTCTCTCCATCAGCTGGGACACCTCAGCCGACACACCTGCTAAGGGAATAAAGGCCATTGCCTTTATCCTTTGAGGTTCGAGGTATCTTGTTGATAAGGACTATATAAATTAAATACATAGCTAGATAGATGTCAACTGTCAATCACTCAAGAGGGATTAAATAAGGTTACCAGAAAACTTTGGTACAGTGATTTGACGTGATATATTCTCTTAGCTTTTTTATTTTGACAGAGGACAGAGTTTGCCAGAAACAGAAAACCGAACACCAAGAACAAAGAAAATAAGAATGATGATATTTAGCATTAATCTTCTAAATGAACTAGCCAAGCCACTTTTTTGTCTCCTAGCACAAATATCAAGGGTCCCAGTGGACACATCCTCACCCTAAAACCCCATTCTAGGCAATGTAAAGAGGAAGAAATATATACCTGAGTTAACAAATAACAACCACAGTGAAACCTGACTGTCTACTCTCTGAAGAACAAATTGGTCTTCTTTGTTTCTTAAATATTGCAATCCCATCTTAGCTCTCCATTCTAACTCTTGTGTAGGTATTTCTCCCACACAGCCCAATCCCCTCACCACATCTGTGACCATATGCTGGTATCTGATGCTTCACTATAGTCTCACTTCTTGACAGTGTTTCCCATCACAGTGTGAAAATTTTCTATTTTCCCAGGCCCTTGAGAACAGCTCTGTCTTTTGTGAGAAGGAGGCTTTTCAAAGACAGCTGAAGTGGATAAGAGCCTCGGCTGGGATCACCAAGAAGGAGGCTTCGCATCGGCTGCCAACCGTGGCATTAGCCCTATCCTAGCTCAGCTCCAGAATAGCTGGTTTGGAGGAGTTTGGCTTAAGCCTATGGAAATAAAAAGGCTTTTCAATTCTACCTGTCCTTGGCATGGGCCAGAGTTATCATTCCGAGAGAGAGCAGGGGGCCCCAGTCAAGAGGAAAACCAGTGAAACTCATTTTAATTGCAGAAGCACGGTCCCACAGCACAATGCTTTCAACAAGGTCAGACAAATGCAGCCCTTCCTTTCTGGGAGCTTTGCTATTTTCTTGGTTTATTTATATATTCAATAACACCACCAGCAGCAATTTGAACTCTTTCTCCTTGAGACACGGATGGATGCCAGGGTAGCCATTGGAGCAAGAGATTCTGCACATCAGTCACCCGGGTTGTTGTCCGGGTAGAGTAAGGAGAATGTTGTCATGTGTGTAACACTAGAGAAAAGCATATGCAAAGTCACTATCTCCTTAAACACAAATTACTCTAATTAGGTTGGGTGTGTGGAGGGAGTGATCTGTGAAGAAGAGAATTTGGTCATTGCAGTGTTTATTTGTTCATTTTTAAAGGAATCATCCCATAGGTTGGTCAAGACATTTGGGGAGCTCTTTCTTATACCCCCAAGTTGACATCCTCTTACTCTTTTGTTTTGGGGGTGACAATAAAAGAACTAATGAACCATAAGGGGACAGTAGTAGTTGGCTTAGGAATCAAAGGCTGGCAGCAATACGACATCAGCCTGGCCCTTCAAGTCAGTGATGAGACAGTGCAGGGCATGTATTGTGTGGCCGTGTTTCTCGTTTCTGTGAGAAGTGATGTGAAGAAAGAATATTAGTATTATTTTTGGTTTAGGCTTCAGAAAAATTAATCTTCATTTCATCACGCTAGAGACAGCAAACACACACAAATGCCTCTATCTGAGGTGTTGTTTTCTACACAATATTACTTTCAAATAAAAACTTAGTTTTAGTAAAAATATATTCCCACACAGAGATTTTTGAGTCTTACTATGGATAAGAAGAAATTCAGTATATGTAACCAAAAAAAAAAAAAAAAACCCAAAAAGAAACACATGACAGAAGACTAATTCTTGCTCAGGATGAAAAAAAAAATAATGAAACTGATACTAACACTAAAGCCTGTATTTGAACAGTATTTGTAACTCTGTTCTCCAATGGGAACAATGAGTGTGTTCTTAGATGGAGCTTACTTAAACATCAAACATCTTCAGAAGCCAAAGGAAAATAATGTGCAACGGCCCCTGGATATCCTGGTTTTGCTGGTGGAATGAAATACTACCTGGCTGCAGCTCGTGGAGGTAGAAAAGGCTCCAGCAAGATGCTAAGAGTGCCAGGCATTTGATCTTGGCCCTGGGTGACATAAGAAGAGCAAGAAAGAGATCAGGGACTTGGCAAAGGCTAAAGTCTGGAGTACATATTATACTGAAAGGTGCCTATGGTAGGCAGTTTCTGAAACATCCCCTTAATTATCCTGGCTTCCTGACTTCACACCTTTGTGTAATCTTCTCCCCTGGAGTACAGTGACTCAATTCTGATGAAAAGACTATGGCAGAAAGGACAGGATGTTACTTCTGAGATCAGTTCACAGAGAAGTGGTGACTTCTGTCCTGGTGGCACTCATTCTGATATTTCCTGCCTGCTTACTTGGATAAAGCTAGATGTCACAATGAGAGATGCTGATAGAGAGGCTCCAGTGGCAAGAAGCTGAGGGTGACCTCCAGCCAACAACCATGGAGGAACTGAATCCCGCCTGCAGCCAGAGGAGTGAGCTTGGAAGCCAATCTTTCCCATGCAGAGCCATGAGATGACTACAACTCAGAACGTGGCTTTGATGGCTGCTTGTGAGTGATCCCAAGCCAGCTGACCCAGCTAAACTGCACCGAGACTGCTGACACACAGACACTGTGACATAATCCATGTTGTTCAAAGCCATGGCATTTGGGGGACAATTTTTCACACAGCTATAAATACTCAGTTCAGTGGAGAACAGAAACTTATAACAAATCAAGCATGACTACTGAAACGGCTCTGGTCTGAATATGACTTTCTCATTTTTGAAAGAAAACAACAACACTTGTCTACGTGCTGGGGACGTAGACAGGAGCAAGCCACGGTGTGCATCCATTGATCAAGTAAGGAGAATGTTGTCATACATGTAACACAGGAGAAAACCGTCACACACACATTTCTTATTACAAATCAATAGGGAGTGGTTGACTGGAAAGCTAAAGAAAATTGGAATTGGGGAGAAACCAAAGTTTGCAGAAAAATCTACATTGGTGAAACACAGGGAAAATAGTCAAGATACCTGTCTTCTTAGAATGATAGTCCTGAAAGTAAAAGTCAAGTCAACATGGATATTGCTAATTGGCCTTGGGTACCTATTACCAGTGACAGCCAGCAGAGGGGTTATCATCTCAGGAAAGGGCAGGTCAGGAGATGAATGAATGGCATCGGGCCTGGCTGGAAGTCAGGATGGAGAGAGTAGCAATAGAAACAAATGGCTACATCTGATTCTTGTATTAGTACAGTGTTCAGACATTTTTGTCTTTCAAGGCCAGATGTTAATATTTTTGTTTCATGACACGTATGATCTCTGCTGTCATCACTCAAAAGCAACCATTAACAGTACAAAACTGAATGAGCGTGCCTGTGGTCCATTCGGAAAGATCTCATTTGTAGAAATAAGCTGTAGGTTATATTTGACCTGCATCGTAACTTCCTATCCCCTTGGTGTAGAACAAGATATCCTATTGTATAATAAAGAAAAATAACAATAAATAAAAACCAAAAACAGACAAACACAACCAAAGCCAGAATCAGCCAGTCCAAGCCAACTAGAAGGTATGGGTAAAGTGAAGAGTTCAGAATCATAGGCAAGATGGCCTCTCTGATTCTCCATCTGATGTGGGGTAGAATCCTTGGTCAAAGGAGACCAGCAAGGAAAGGTGCTGAGGATTGAGACCAGGGAGAATCTCAAGGTGAATACACAAAGAGGTAGAAGGAGGAGGAAGGATTGAAAAAGCAAGCTGCATCAACTTCATGTGAAATACTCTTCTTAAAGGACAGCTAGGGAGGGATTCTGCCTGGAAACAAAATGGTACCTAAACAAGACTGTGTATCCAGCCCATTCTACAGCAGACAATAATTTCTCATTTTTCTCCACCTCCCACAATCCTGTAGTTCAACCCCCCGCACCAGAAATGCATTTATTGACATTCTACATGGTTAATTTGTTTCTAAATTTCTTCTTAGAATTCAAAAGAGCAGTTTGATGTGAGAGATTCCGTTTATACTCAGAGAATAAGACTGCAATTCATCTTTTATGCCTCTCTGCCTGGCATGACAAATAAAACTCAAATTGTCATCCTTTGTTCAGAACCAAATACCATCTTGAAATTGTTTATTTTCATTGTTTAAAATAATTTTGATTCTAGATGGCTCTTCTATCTTGGGAAAACAATACACATTTAAGAAATTAAGTTACATTATTTTTTCCCATTGAAATAATTTAATTTTATTCAGAATGTGGTTTGTCAAAACTTGGGATATTTCCATATTTTCTTTCATGTTTTCCAATGTCAGATGGGATATTAAGTAATTGAACAAAATCAGAATAGGCTACTTGTTAGCCTATATAATCTTGGGAACACTATCTAATTTCATTTCATTGTATTTCTGTTTGACTTTCTCTCTCATCTTCAGGGAGAAAAAAGGTTATTAATTTCAGCTATGGCTCTCTACTAAGATTTTGAAAGAATTCAATGAGTTAATATATATGAACACATGCTATAAATTTTAAAATTTGTAAGTAGCAGGTATGGCAGCTCATCAAACTTTTATTTTGCTCTTATGTTATTGACAGAGGTACTGTGTAAATAATGAGGGAAACAAAAACCAGTAACACCAGTACTAACTCCAGAATTAGTACACTTTCTTTTGTTGTGACAGAATACCTGAGAATGATAGTTTGTGAAGAAAGCAGGCTTATTTAGCTCAGATTTCTGGAGCTCCATGAGCATGGTACCAGCTGCCTGGCACCGGTGAGGGCCTTATGACAGATGGCACCTCAGCACTGGTAGCGTCCGCCAAGGTGACTGATGTTTCATGCAGAAGAGAGGCTCAGGTCAGGCACCAGGTCACCTGACAGCAACCTGTTCTTAGGAGACCAGTCCAGTCTCTCCGAGAGCAGTATTACTCTCTCCTGAGGATGGAGCCTCCGTGATACATTTATCTTCCACTTCCACTCCACCTCTTCAAATTCTAGCACTTCAACACCAGCACGCACACTGAGGACCAAGCTGAAGATACGGACAAGTCATAGCCCAATCATAGCGTCTCTAAAAGTCAACTATATCATATAATTCATGAAGTAATAGCAAACACTTTCATAGTACTCACTGTGTTCTAAGAAACACATACATACATACATACATCTATTTAATCTTTCTAGTATAAAGGAGTACAATTATTATTCCTATTTTCAAATGAAAATATTTAAGAAGCAAAGTCCCTAATCCACACATCTGGTAAGTGACTGAGTCAGATTCCAACCTATGATGTTTGATTAAATATTCCACATGCTTCACTATTATATTATGTTGACCATTAAGACAACAAATACTTAAATGGAAGTGAAAAGATGAACATTATTGATTCTAGAATGCTAATAATCAGAATAAAATGAAAGAAATGACCAGAAGAAATAAATACATCCTAAGCAATATTTTCCTAATTAATTTATTGAAAAGCTTAAGTAATAAGTCCATTGCTTTATTAACATAAACAACACTTTTTTGTGAAAATTGTCTGGTTTTTTTATTACCAGGAATTGAACTCAAGACCTTACACTTGCCAGGCAGTTGCTGTGCCACTGAGCTATAACCCTGGCCCAAAATGTGTGTCATCTAAAGTAATATAAAAGTGAGAAACTACCATTTTTAAATTCAGTGAGAAGACTATTATTTATACTTTTTTTGCATTTCTCTGTTGCATCTTCTGCTTGGTGAGAGACAATGGGATTCTTACAGCTTTCTCTGTTCTTATGTTGTCATTTGTTGTTTTGTTTGGAGATAATCCTGCCTCACAGAGACACAATATTGGAAAAGTGGTGAACATTTAATTGCTCTTTGAGATAATTGTAGATATTCTTCTATGTTAATATATCAAAATTCAAAAATGTAGTTTTTTAATGATTATGTGCAATGTAAAACTGAAACCATATCAGTAATGCTTCATACTCTGTTATATTAAAATTCATAAATCCACCTTGCACTTGCAATTAGTATTTTATCCATACAAGACAATCAGAACATTATGCATTAGCCACTTGGAAAATATTGGTTCACTGAGATATGCAAACCTTCCAAATGTTGGCATATTTCATTATGCACTACAAAATAACACATTTATGAATATTTCCATCTTGTCAGAAAAGTCTTTAGATTTGGGAAGCTGTCAGTCTCATGCTGACCAATGCAAATTCACCAAAATTCTAATTTTTGCTTGAAAGCTCATATGTCATCACTGGAAACAAATGCTATCATGATTTTCCTTAAAATGACAGGTTCACTTAGGGTGACTGACTTTTTCTGTTTGCCCAGGATTGAGGGGCTCCTGAGAAGCTGCTAGCGTTTCAGTGATAAGACCAGGGATATCCTTAGAGGCATTTAATTTTGAGAATATAACCACCAAGTACTCAAGTCTAAGTGACTATAGCTTCTCTGTCACTCATTCTTTCCAGTAAAAGTGTAATTGTATAAGTAAAGTTACAAGTGCAGTGAACAATTTTCATGTCAAGAGGGCTTTCCCGCCAGACACCTGTCCTTCATTGGTATGCAATCATTATGCTTTGTGGGTTATTTATCACTTAGTCACACAGAATATTAAAATGACTGGTACTCAGAGGTCGATGTTAATGATATTAACTTTTAGTGCTTCATCAAAGGTATTATTAAATAATTTTTAAAATGAAAGTGTATTGTTCTGAAGAGTAGAGTGACTACCAGTAGGCTGGTGCCACTGCCTTGAGTCATGCTAAGTTTGACCCACCTTGGGTCAAATGTCACTATCAGGGTGAATGTCTGTGCAGTTAAAAAAAGGAAAGGCCAGTAATGCCTAGTGAATAATTAATATGATTTTGACCTCATGTACAGCTATCCCCAAAGGTCTGTATATCATACATGGAGAAACCCTGTCCTAGGGCTTAAGTCTTTCCAGATGCCTTCTCCATACCACAATTGATTCCAATATTTAATCCCTTTGTGAATTTGCAATTTTCATACTCTTTTACTCCTCTCCAAGTATCTTCCAAGAGTTTGAGGAAATTTTTCCTTTTAAATTCATAAAGTTCATAAACTCTGAGTGCACCTTCTTTTTGGCACTGCGGTGGATTAACCATAGAAATAACTTTACTTTTCAGTGATTTGACACTTCTTTGTTTCCCATTTTCTAAGGGAATCCACATCTGTGATTTCAACATGATGTTCTGTGTCCCTCTTTCTAAAGAGTCAACAGAGCACAAAACACAATTTGATCTGCATGGGGTCACCACCCTGCTACATATTTCAATACATTTTAATTGTTCAATGGTTGTAATCAAAACAAAACACTACTGTTATGGTTTGAGTTTAACTAGGCCCCCAAAGCTCCATGCAGTCCTAAGTGGGGCTTTTTCAGCAGTGATTGGATCTAGAGCATGTGATTGATTCATGATGCAATGCTAGGATTAAGGGGTCTAGAATTAAGGGTGGGCGATCACTAAGTCAGTCCACTGATTGTTTTGGCACCAAACTTTATATTGTATCCTGGAAGCCTGGATACAATATAAGGACAGTAAGAGGTTTGTGTTGTCTCTTACTTGGTTTGCTACCTTCTGCCTGCCATGAACTGTTTCTCCTCTGCAGAACCTGTTGTTTGTTATGCCACCCTGCCTTGGAGCCCACAGATTATGAACTGAAACCTCTACAAACTGTGAGCTAAATAAAGCTTTCCCCTTTTAACTTTGGATGTTGGCTATTTTGTCTCTGTAATGAGAAAAGTAACTAAGGCAAGTAGCATTCAATAGAAGGAGAATGGAACCATTTTCACATGAGGGAAAATATTTTTACTTTTGTACTATAGATATCAAGAGATTTCATTTTGGACAGTATCATTTGCTTAATACATGAACTGGATATTTTTAGTAAGAAATCTCAGTCGCAATGACAAAAGCAAGATGATACCATGTAACCTTGAGACCCTGTATGAAAACAAGGCTGTGTAATAGAAAGTAGATTCCAAACCACTTTTTCTCAGTCTTAGAGGGGCCCAGGGTTCCTTTTCTCTTTGGATCATCTGCCAGAGGCTGAAGAAGACTGAAATAAATGAAGTTCAGTGATGACATTTTGCCGCACTTATGGTTTGAAATAGCTTTTGTTTTATTTTTTTTATATAAAAGAAGAGATGAGTAGAAGTCCCAGATGAGACTGACTAGTTGCTGGGTTCCCTGGAGACATACATTGCTATTCTTTGGAATCAGAAACATAGACCAGAATTAATTTGTCTGCACAGTAGTACTTTTTATTGATGGCCTTCTCAAACTTTATTAAATATTTAAAACACACTCTTACTCACTTCACAGCACCCATAAAGCAAGCGTCTGGTTTTCTTTGCTTACTTTTGTCTTTATTTTACCCAGTGTCATCATCATGTTCTTGTCCCTGAAACCTCATACGTTGAAGGACATTTTTATTTCCTCTCAGGGTTACTGCCTGTGGTTGGCTGGTGCCAGGGCAGAAAAGCACTGCCAAGGGGCACAGTGGAGGAAACTCTGCTCACTTTGTGGTGTCCAGCAGGAGAGACAAGGGAAGAGGTAGGAAGGGAGCTAACCCCTTCCAGACCACTCCCCAAGCAACTCCCCTCTTCCCTTCTAAGAGCAAGCTAGTTATGAGCCCCAAAGCCAAATTACCTTCCACGAGGCTCTTGGAGAACATCTAGCTCTAAACCAAAACACCCAGGAAAATTAAAACCTAATGATTGGCCCTAGGTCACACTACAGTGAGCGTCTAACCTGTTTCTGAGCAGCATTCCATTCAATAGGTAACAGTGGTTTTATCTTTATGATATGGAGGAGAAAAATGGCATTTGAAGAGTTAAACAGAATAGATTAAAGTTCCTTGCCCAGTGCCACAGTGCCTTTGTACTGCTTTCCCATCCCACTCCTGGCCCCGTGTTCCAGAGGGAGGGGCCAGAAGAACTTTTCCCAGCATCCCTTGCCAGTGTTCCCCTGTTTATAAATGTTTCTGTGTGCAAGAAAAAACAGAGACTGGTGAGCTTTCATTTTTGCTTGGTAAGAAAATGCAGAGGTGTAACTTAAGTGAATCTGTGATTTGCAGTAGCCTCTAGTTGCTTCGTGCTTTTAGTTTGCAGTTTGTGACAGTTCTAGAGTTTTCTGGAGGTTCCTGCAGTCTTCTGATTCTACGAAAACTAATAATGGACCAAGAATGAGTAGAAGTTTTACTCAACTTTGAAACTTCAGCTTTTCTCACAGAATTCTCAATGTCTGCAGGCCCTAAATTAAATTTTCATGTCTTCAAAATTCCTTGAGTGGCTTAGCATTTTCTGAAAAGCACCGATTGATAAGTTCCCTATCCCCACTAAAATGAAACAAAAATCAGAAAGGTGCATATATCTTTAAGAACAATAATGTAAGTAAAAGCAAAAGAGATCAACATATTTTTGTTCTTATAATTCAGATAAATAAATGGAAATTGATATATCAGGAAGTGGAAAGCAGAAAGTCAGTGCCTATAGAGGGAAATTGCTGACAAGTAACCTGATTCATCTTGTGCCGCAGATTCTGGGAAGACTTGAGGACTAGAATAGATCAGGTAATCTTGAAGTTGATAAAATAGGATGTTTAGAAATAGGTGGATTTATTGAAAGTGTAGTTTAAGGAGTGGCAACATTTTCTGTAAATGTCTATATCTTTATAAACACAAAATGTCATAAACTGGGTGGTATATAAGTGACAGAAATCTATTTCTCACAGACCCCAGAGAACAGAAAGTCCAAGGTCAAGGCTCTGGCAGATTCATGTCTGATAAATGGTCATCATCTCAGTGTAACCTCACATGTTGGAAAAGAAGAAATGGAACCTGTCTGGGGTCTCCTGTGAAAGTCACTATCTTGGTTACTTTTCTCGCATTGCTGAGACAAAATACCCAACACCAAAAATTAAGGAAAGAAAGGTTTATTTAGATCATAGTTTGTGGAGGTTTCAGTCCATAATCAGTTGACCCCAAAGGAGAGTGGCATGGCACAGGGGCAATACTTCAAGGTGGCAAAAGACAACAAAGCAACAAAAGCAAATAGGAGAGAGAACAAGCCTCTTCTCCTCCCATCAGGGTGGGTGTAACAATTACAAAATCTCTGTGCACTCTTCTCCCACAGAGTAAGGATACTTACAAAGTAAAGACCCTAGCTCCCTGCTGAATGGCTTAAACCTCTAAATTTCTTAAGTTAACACAATGTATTGACCATAACAGGCATCAATCCCATTCACAAGGGCTCTGTTCTCTTGATATAACCACTACCCTACAGGCCTTCTCTCCTAAGAGCATAACATTGGTGCTTCAGTTTTTAGCATGAAATTTGAGAGGACACAAACATTTATTCTATAAGAGTCCAAATGGTAAATAGTTTCAGTATTTGCATCTTACTATCTCTGTAACATTCTTTAAATCTGTTTTTGCAGTATGAAAACAGCCATAAATAACTTAAAATAATGAACTGTAGTAAAGATTCAGTAAAACTTTCTGTATAAAACAAAGGCAAAGAACAACTGGGATAGGGAAAAGGAGAAAAGAAAGAAGGGAAAAGATTATATATGTAATATATGTATACATACAAGATAGATAACTATACTACTAACCTCTGTTGGTTCATCAAAAAGAACAGTTTTTGTTTTCATTGTTTTGTTTGATCATTTTTTTCCACGACTAAATCTTGTAACCTAGACAACTACTTCTATGATAAAAATATGCAATATATTAACTACTGTTAATTTCCTGCTGTTTTTAAAAAATTCTGTATCATTCTTATTCTTTTTTTGGTTTTGCTTTTTTAAAAAAAAGCCAAAAAGAAACACATGCACATCAAATTAAGTTTACTGAATTAAGTTTCTGCTCGGATCACGAGTCTCTTCGACTAGAGTGCTCAGATAATCACTGTCCAGCGTAACACAAGAACTTTACAGACTGCAAAGATTAAATAAAGAGATCCAGTAGTCACAGACATCAGACAGAGATAGGGAGTTGTTATGGTTCATGTCTGGATGTCCTCTCAAATCCTATGCAGCCATGGAGGCAGGCTTCTAGAGTTTATGATCCAATGCTGGGATTATGGGTGTGAGGGCCACGCACGTGCCAAGATGGTTGGCCTATATATAATATAAGGAACAGAAAGAGTCTTCACGTGCTCCTCCCTTTTTGGTCTTGTTGCTTTTGCTGTCTTTCCTGGCTACCCTGCCTTGAACCTAGCTGATTATGGACTGAAACCTCCAAAAACTGTGAACTAAATAAACTTTCTTTCCTTCATTTTGAATGTTGGGTATTTTGTCCCAGCAACAAAAGAAAGTAACCAATGCAGGCTTGATTACAGGGTGAAAAATCCTATTGAAAATGGAGGAAATACAAGAAAATTCTACAAACTGAGCCACAATCTCCACAGAGGTCTTACACAGACTGTCTTAAAAATGATGCTTTTGGAAATATGGAGATAAATAACGAAAAAACTAAAGAGAAATTGACAGTGATTTCCCAAGATAAGTGAAAATCACAAGTGTGATATCCTATCCTTTTAATAACTCAGTTTTTAAAATGCATTATTTGGAAAAAATTACAATTAAATTAAGAAAAATTACAGAACAGGAGTTTAAGATGTCACCTGTGTGTTTAGGAAACCTATATAATCAGCAATGCAGGTACAGCTATCTTTATTTTACAGATGAAGAGGCTGAAAAGTAAAACTCTGAAGTTGAATAACGTAGGAAATGCCATTGCCTTGGAGAACACAAATATATTGAGTGGAGTTGGTAAAAGCAGAAAGAATTGTCAGTAAATTAGTAGGAGGTACTGGTAGAAATCTATAAATACAAAGAACACTGTGGAGTGATTAAATGTCCATGACCGTAATTATGAGCCAAGAACATTGTTGGACACCAAGGACTCCTACTGGGTTGAAGATCTTGGCTAATATGGAGCGATGCTGGCCTTGATCCTAGTTGCCCCAGCTATGAGTATATTCCTCGTGCTAATAATATAATGAGAAACACAAATTGAATTAAAGTTAATTAGATGCAGAGTAACTCATGCTTTAGTCAACTCTACCTTGGGGGTATGGCAAGAGAATTTATAGGGTGGAGGAAAATGTGCAGTAGACAAAAGATAAGATAATGAGGCTATAGGTTTGGGTTATAAGTAAACATGAGCTGGTTCATCCTGACCAGCTCCATCTCTTTCTGATATTGAAGTAGGTGTATGCTGGTCAGTCTTTAGTGCCTCATCTACTTTACCAGGAGACATCCTTTCAAAGTAGGGAATCGGAAGAGCTCAAAATGTGCAGTCACTGGCTTTGAAAATTTACTTGGATTACTAGAAATTATCACAACTGCCTCTTGGTGAGGGAGCACTCACAAAAGACTGGGCTCTTGCAAGAAGAGATAAATTTGTGGATATCACACCTGCCTCTCATCTGCTAATGACATTAGATAACTTCCTTAAATCCTCACTTCCCCTTTGGTCAATGAGTATTTGGCGACTGCGATCATTAGTTTTATGTGTCAACTTGGGCCATGGCCTCCCATGCATTTGGTTAAACATAATCTCGGGTCTTTCTGGATGGTTCTGTCAGATGAGATTAACATTTGGGCTGATAGACTGAGCCCTTTCCCCCGAAGTGTGGATGGGCTTCATTCCCTTATCCAGTCTGTTGAAGGCCTCAATAAAGCAAAATGGCTGTGAAAGGGAGAACTTGTATTCCCCTGGTTATAGTTGATATATTGCATCAACTTGAGTTTAGAAGTTTAACTGAGAGACTCAGCAGGGAGGCAGGATCCTTCCTTTGTAAATATCCTCATCCTGTGCCAGAGGAGGACACACAGATTTTGTGAGTGCTATGCCCATCCTGGTGGAGGGCGGGGATGGCCTGCATACACTATGAGGCAGAAAAAGAGGCTTGCTCTTCCATCCTTTTAGAGACTTACTCTTCCGTCCTTTTTGCTCTGGCTGCTTTTGCCAGCTGCTGCCTTGAAGTGTTTCCCCAGTGCCCTGCTACCCTGCCTTGGAGCCAGATGACTATGGAGTGAAACCTCTAGCAACTGTACACTACATAAACCTTTCCTTCTTTCATTTTGTGTGTCGAGTGCTTTGGCCCAGTGAGAGAAAAGTAGCCAAGACATCCCCCTGCCCATTTTTCTTCCAGCTGGAACACAGGTCCTCTACTGATTTTGGACTTTACCTTCAACTACAATTTATACCCTCATCTCTTCTGGGTCTTCAGCTGCTGCCTACCAAGTTTAGACCTTAACTTATAAAATCCTGTGTGCCAATTTCTTATAGAATAATCTATAGCTTTGTATTTTTCTATTACATCTGGTGAATACTGACTTATATAGGATAATATTTTCCTCATTTCATCTTGGTAAAGGTTTTATTTAGTACAGTACACCAATGAGAGAGAGAGAGACTTGTTGCATATGCTTAGGAAAAAGCACACACATTAAAAAACCAAGAATAAACATTGTTAATTACTCTTTAAGGACAAAAAATAGATCATAGATTACAATAAGAACTTTGCAGTTGGACAGAAACTACTCCTTAGCTATCATTGCATTTTGAACTATTTATCCAGCCTTGAGTCTTCTCAGATTCCTCCTCTATTAAATGGAATCAGTACACATTTGTCAAAATTTTTTGAGCATACCATGCCACAACATGAGTAATCTCTAGTTCAGTTAATGGGAGTTAGAGGTGAAATGATTTCCCAAGACAACTTAATTGCTTACTGGGAATGGGATCCCAATCCAAGCCCCCGAGCATTCAGCCAGATACCACACTTTAAACACTGCGGCTAGAGTCATCCGGTGGTATCAGTGAGAAAAGTATCTCTGGTACTGCTTTAAAATAAATACATACTTTCCTAAGTGACCTTCTTTGACTGCACTATTTTAATAAGCAAAAGAAACCTTCCTTGGGATGAACAGGTTCCACCTGTCATTTCCTAGCCGCTGAAATAACGTTATCTCCTAAGGAGACTCAACTCTTTTACATCTTGTGCTCCTTTGAGTAATTTAATTAAAACACTGAATGACTAGTGCCTCGCCTCCCAGGGATGAGGGTGAGGCTGTGGGTATGGCAGGTGGAAGTCTCTATGGAATAAGATGCCTGTGGCTGTGTGAACCAGACATCCAAGGCCATTATTCCTAATTGCTCACAATGATTTCTCCAGAAGGCTCTGGCATAAAAGTGGAATGACATTATGGAACAAAAGATAAATTTTTTTTATAAAAATGTATAAAAACACGAGAAACAATAAAACAATTTAACATGCTTACAGCCTTCAAAGCACTTACTTACTGATAAGGAGAGGTGTTAAAGGGATGTGAACAACTGACAGAGGAATAGTACCCAACTAAACTTTATTGCATTCAGGGTAAATACATTGCATGATACATATTATTAATTTGTGAATAATTTAAACCCATCCTTTACATTAAGATGTACACTGGGCACACATCTACCCGAGTCATTATTTGTCTGAGGCAAACTTGGCTACTTATTTTCAAGTAGGAATTACCTTTCAAGGCTGCATAACCCAAGAAACCTAAATTTCCACAAGACAATGGCAAACAGAGATAATTTCTGGATAAAACTCCAAATCTGTCATCTTGTTCAGAGCACTGCACATTTCCTGGAATGTAGGACACAGCTCATCACAGCTCTGTGTAGTTACTTGAATGTGCACTTGATATTCTGGTCCAATTTAGGGTAGGGGAGGCCACAATCCTACTGTCTCACTCTGATTACAAGAATCTGTCCCCTTGTTCCTCACAGGGGGTGCTTCAAAGACTAAGGAACATTTTCAATGTTTTTTTTTTACCTTTTCTCATGTCTTTGTATTTATTTTGCAAATTATAAATTCACCTTATTGGTTAAAATAAAACATCTAAATTTGTGCATAACTTCTTTGAGGGAATAGAGGAGGCAATGCTCGGGGCCCTGGGAAACCTCTTCCTACACAGCGGTCACATTCACTCTTACATGTATTCGCCTTTGCACACACACGTTCACACACACACACATCACACACACACACATCACACACATCACACACAATTTTGCATTGGATATTAAGATGTCTATGACCCTTGGTACTTGGAAAGCTAAAGTATGGTTGCCTTTGGTAAAGAAGTAAAAATAGTGTCAGTGGTATGCTTAGAGTGTACATTAATCTGTTTCTCATTGCTACAACGAAGTGCCCAACACTGGGTAACACAGAAGAAAACAAATTTATTTAGCTGACAGTTTTGGCGGCCCAGTGCTGAAAATCATGCAGCCCAGAGGCCAAATGTTGAAAATCATGCAGCCCACGTGTTCAGCCACTGAAGAGGCTCATACCACGTGCGTCGTGGAGTGTGATGGCATCGTGGGAGGGAGAGCGATCATGCGGAAAGAAAGGAAGGTGCAGGGTGGCTCAGGGACTAGGCTCACTCTTTCCCAACAGTTCTCTTGTGAGAACTAACCAGAGCGGCATCAGCTCCTGTCCAGGACAGCGCTCTCAGTACCCTGGTTACCTTGCCCTTCGTTTTACCTTTTTGAGGTTCCACCATTTCCTGCCACATCACCACACTGTAGGACAAGCTTCCAGCAAGCAAACAATAAAAGGGAAACTCAAACATATCCAACAGGTGTGGAGAGAGGGAAAGGGAAGCTAGCAGGAAATTAAGCTTTTCAACTCAAGGACCAACAAGTTCTTGAGTTTTTCATCTGCCTCGCATTGACTGATGACATAGAAAAAATTTGTTAGAGTTTCAATTTCTTGTTCTCTTGAAACATATTTAGAGGGGAGGTGGGGGAATGTAGCTCAGTGGCAGAGCACTTCTCTACCACACATGAGGCTGCATCAGTTTGACTGGGCAATGGGATGTCCAAGTATTTGGCTAAACATTAGCCTTAGAGTACAAAAGGAAGATTCCTGGGAATGTAAATGAATGCCAATATGCATTTTAATGGCTGGTCTCTGAAGAGTCTATTAAGAATCCTAGATAATAGGAAGGTATCATGAAGGAAGGGAGGGAGATAAAAAGGATAAGAAAGAAAAAGTAATGGAAGGAGAGGGGGAGGGAAATTGGATAGAAAAATGAAAGAGGGAGGAAGGGAACAGAGAAAGTGAGTAAGGCCAGCAGAGATAATTAGAGATAGACAACAAATTCACACGGATTATCTCCTCCGCCCTCAGGCAGGAAGCTAGGATCAAGATACATAGGTATATCTAAGCCCTACTTCCATCCTCAAAGATTCAGAGAATAGAAAAAGGACATTACCTCTGAGGGAGCACTAACTGTTTGGGAAGGACACTGGGGGCACTCAGGAAAGGCTTCAGAGCAGAAGAGATACCTATGACAACAGTGACATCAGCAGGTTAGATGTACTATAATTTTAGACCTCTTGAGCACCTATAAATTTGCACTGGCAGCCTCACTAGTTCATCATTTGAAACTTGTTTTGCAACAGTAATTGTTGAACAGGTATAGATGAGCATCTGCCTGAGGGGGGCACTGGGGGACTGAAAAGAAGGAGCATCACACAGGGCTTGACTTCTGCAAGGGCTCAGAGTATAAGGCAAGGCAAGTTACCAGGCCAAGAAGAGAGGCCAGGACGAAGCGAGCAGGTGCCTGGGCCAAACACAAAACAGCCTGAGCCCCTAGAAACATTTTTGGGGGGTTCAAATGGCATCAAGAACAGGAAGCGGCCACTAAACCCAGTGAGAGGAGTCAGAATCTGGCTTGCTGTTCACAGACATAGGCTTTCCCAACCCTGGGGGTCACTACACACTTACATAGGGAGGATTTCCTTCTCTATCTTTCTTTCTGTTTTCCAAGCATTACCATTTTGTGAGTAGAAATTGTTATTTTCATCTGCTTGATTTTGTTTTTGCTTAGTCCTTGGCAAAACATATAGGTATGCTCCAAGAAAATCCTAGGAACTAACCAGCTTCTGGTTAATAGAGCAAAGAGAATTGCATATATTTTTAAATGCATTTCTCATTGTTTATATTTACTGTTCATGGATCTTTTATATTTTTAAAATTTACTTCAGCATCTGTTCTTACTACTAACACATTTTATCATAAAGAGTGTGTTGTCACCTCATGTGGCTCTCTCTTTCCTGGCCCTTGGTTTGACTTCCTTCCATGACAAGGTATTGAATCCTTGTGTTAGCTACTGTTGATGTCCAGTTGTCTTAATGTAAAGTACTGTGTTGCCTATGTTGTCCTGTTCTGATCTGCTCTGTACTGCCCCCTTTTGTTTTATTCTCTTTCAAATTAAAAAAAAAAAGGATGGCTAAGAAAGAAGAGAAGGAAAGTAGTCTTTTCAGCAACTACTCAAGTTCTGTCTATGTTTGTATTCAAATATTTATCAAAGCTCTGCACTGTCGGCTACAGTCAGAAGCACTGGGGATACAGCAGGAAAAGGAAAGACCCAAGAACAAATTCTTGCTTATATAGCATTTATGTTCTGGTTAGGAGAGAGGCATTAAGATCAGAGAGTGAATTGAGTACAGTTATGCACTTCACAATGAACAGACTGCAAATACAATGATGATCCCATATCACCCAGTGATATGAGGGGGTAGACACCTTAGTTTGTGCAAGTACATTCTACAACATTTCACCCTGTGTGGAGTTACCTGGTGATATGCCTAGAAGACCTTGCCCACATTGTAAACATTAATAAGCACATGGTTCATCTGTGATACATGCCACTAGTTCATTCCTTACTACGGATAAGTTCTGCCATATGAGTGTATATATGTATGTGTGTGTGTGTGTGTGTGTGTGTATCACTTTTTCATTATTTAACAGTTGATAGATATTTGAGTTACTTTTACTTTTTAACTATTTTGAATAACATTGTAATGAATGTGGCTATAAATGTACCTGCTCAAATTGCTATTTACAATTCTTTGGATTACATAACTAGGAGTGGGGTTGTTGAGTTGTATGACAATCCCACGTGTAGGTTTTGAGGCACCACCAACTGTTTTCCCAGTGATTGTATCATTATACACTTCCTCCAAAAATATAGTAATGTATAAGGTACCACTTTTTCCTAGCCTCACCAAAGCTTGGTACTTTCTTATTTTTTAAAACAATTTTCAGGAGTATGAAATGGTATGTTATTGTGGTCTTGATTCGTATTTCCTTTCTGACTTAATGGATTTCAAAGGCATTCTCATGTGGTTTTTTGACCATTTGTACATCTTCTTTGGAGCTGCACATGTAGGTACATGTCTACAATTCCAACACTTGGGGAGTGTGAGGCAGGAAGATAGTAAGTTCAAAACCACCCTGGACAATTTAGTAACTTAATGAGACCATGTCTCAAAAAAAATACTTTTCAAAAGAGATGATGTAGCTAAGTAAGAAGGTCCTAGGTTTAATCCCTAATACCAGAAAAAAAGCAGTTGTATATCTTCTTTAGAGAAATATGCACTCAAATTTGTATTCTACATTTGTTGCCATCAACAGTTTGGATAAATGAAAGTAATAATATCATTCCCATCACCAGTTTTCTCTGTTAGTCCATTTTTAGTTCCTATGATGAAATACTTGAGACAAGCTTCTTTAGAAAGTAAAAGAGTTTGATTTTGGCTGTGACCCTGGAGTGTAAGGTTGAGGGGCTGCCTCTAGTGATGATCTTCTTGTTGACAGAGTACCAAGGTTGCAGAGGGCATCACAACACAAGAGGCAGACACCATGTGTGCCCATCTCTCCTGGCACCACTCTCTGCTTAGAAAACTACGAGAATCCAACCGTGGACAGTCCATCTGATGACCTTATGGAATCCTAACCGCCCCTGAGAGCTATACTTCTAAACACCATGGTGGAATTGTTGCCTGTCTTGGAAAACCTCACAATGAAAATTGAATTTCAACACATAAATTCTCAGGAGCACACTCAAACCACATCTGAATCCTAGCAAAGTCTTTTGCCCATATGTAAACTGATTTTCTTCTGAATATTGACTTTAAGGCATTCTTTCCATATTCCAGATACTCAGCTCTTTCCAGATTGGTGTTTTGCAGGTGTTTTCTCTTTGGAGAAGTCCTTCTGACAAAAACCAGGTTATAAAAGGCCGAGTGAGGCAAAATTAAAAAGCAAAGGTAGCAAGCAGCAGACTGTTCTTTGAAAGATTAGTTAGCAAATAGAAGCAGGTAAAGAATCAAGGTGTGTGTTATAATGCTACAAAATGTGCAAGCAATAGAAGGTAAGGACAAAGGAAAAATGCAGGCATAGGTTCAGAAAGTGTGAGGGGCAGGAGAAGGGAAGGGTTCAAGGACTTAGCCGGAACTCTGAGACATGAAAATGCGTGATAGCAAGGAGTGACCTTGTTTTCCTGATTTCAGAAGGAAACTGATGAAGCAAGGCTCCTTGTCGCCTCTGCCATCTCATAAGTGGAGGAAGATAATTTACAATAGATGGAGTCAGTATGCTGAATTTATAATTTCTCCTGCATAAATTCAATGCCTTATTAAACAGTCATTTATCTTCACAACAGGCTCAAGATAACGCATAATACCTATGCCTGTTCATTGCAAACGTGAAATCAAAAGCCTTCTGAAAGCTCCTAGATTTTCTGCACCGCCTAATTTCCAGACCAAAATATGTCACAAAGAATGGCTTCCTGTTGCTCACACTGAGGGTGGCACACTGGAAATTCCATTGTGATAAACCTATCTCTACAACTCTACGGACTGTATGTGTCTATTCGAGTCATATGATTATTCGTAGTTTATTCCATGAATACCCATGTTTCAGGATCGAGAGGAAAGTAACCTGGGCCAGTTGTTCCTGCAAAACTAGCCTTGTTTTGCTTCTAAAATGCAGAAACATCCTATGAACAAGAAAAATCAAGAAATACCCCATCACTTTTTCCACTCTTGGAATCTAAGTACTTATTATTACACCGAGAGAGCTGAAAAGTTCTGCAGAAAAGAAGCTACACTTGGTAAACCTGCATTTTCAAAATCTCCTTTGAGTATGGATTGCTTTGTTCTGTGTTTGTGCCTCTTATCCTGCCAAGGACTAGAATTCCAGAAAGTGCATTTTGAGAAATGCTGGGGATGCACAATTTCTTCTCTTGTGTATTCTTCTCATTAGTTTCATCTCACAAACCTCAGAAGAAAAGCTGATTCCTCTTGGCCACTGATTATCTTGCCCCCTCACAGTGCCTTTGCTCTTTGCTTTTCTACAGGAAGCACTCTAATAAATGGCAGAATCAGACCCTAATAAAAGCTGGTATACTATACATATAAGTTTATATATAAATACGTATGGATTTATGTTCACATATGTATATATTTATTTATACACCCACATATGTATACATATTCATGTAGATTATTGTAATTGTTATTGCTATTGTTATGATTATTGCCTCAATTTCTTTCTACCATTTCTCTGGCACCCCTATGGTATTTTTATGGGCATTTTTGTGTTGCATGGAGTTTTCCAGCAGAGATATCTCACAGGGTATGGAAATGTGCCCCAGGGGTGTGAAGAAGGCTACAAATTAGGCCCCATATGAACACCCAGCCTAACAGCAAGGTCAGTGAAGCAGCTGGCTTCCAGCCTGCCTGCATAGACGTCAAGACAGACGAGCAGTTGGTTGATAATGAGCTGGTTTGTGGAACCTATAACATCTTACCTGCTGCTGTGATCCGGAGTGCCTTCTGTAATTACTATGAAGTGATTCCATAAACATTAATGCCATGTATTAAACATATGTGACAGCGTCAGATAGCAGACACTGAAATAACAACAGAATGTTAACAAGCACAAATGTTTTTGTGTTTGACAAAGCATAACGCAAAACTTCCTTAAGTAGCGCCTTTCTTTTTGAAATATGTCACTGAGTCTGGAACATAATGATTCACATCAGATAAACACCAAAACAAGAAACACTACACCAGGAAAATAGAACTCAACAAAATATGAATCTGAATTTCAGTTTCAAGGGAGCAGTTGGAGCTCCTTGTCCTCCATCTAGAAACTATAAATTAATATAAGAAGGAAGACACTTGATAAGAAAAGACATCCTAGTCTGGAAATGTTTAGGGAACAGAAACAGATTGGACCAAGAACCAGGTCAAAATGAAACAGCAGACATCTAATTACAGGACAAGAGTTATACCAGTGCCACCACAACAGCAGAGTCCCTTACGGATCAGATAAAGAAAAGTGGAGGAAGAGTATAACTTCATGAAGGCAGAAAAATATAAAAAACAGAGACAAGTGCATCTTTCACATGCAAAATACAGAAATGATGGAAAAAGCAAATGAGTAGACATTGAGAACACTTGTCTTGAGGAAAGGAAGGGTTTCCATGATAAGCAAACATTCTCCCCTCCCCTAAGAATGGCAGCCACCACTAATTAACAGTCACGTTTCCCCCATGTAAGCTTAACATAGCAACTTTGTACTCCTGGAAGCCATGTGGAGCAAATTAAAGTGTCATGAAGGAGGCAACCCATGCACCACCTCGAGTTTAGTTGTTACTATAATAAAGAGTGAGATCAAAGGCTCTGAGATTAGTTGTATCATAGACACATAGACAACAGATTTGGATGCAAGAAAAGGCCTGATTAAAAGACTCAAGAATCAGGTCGCAAAGTTTCAAACTAAATTTAGCACAAGGCAGAGGAACAGAATATGAAGTAATGCCCACTTGTTCAACACCCAGCCAGGTCCACAGTAATTCATAAAAGAGAAAGAGGGCAACAACAATAGGGAAAGGGTTTTAATGACCAATCATAATCTCTAATCAAAAGCTAGATTAAATAAAAGCAGAGCTGATGAAAAGCCATTTGATTTAAGTTCTAAGAGCTTTTCAAGCGGATCTGACAATGCTGTTTGTGTGCTCTGATGAGCTCTGGAGCCCAGGTGGGAGAAGTACTGTGATTTTATGTTTCTACTGCAAAGGCAGATGCAATTCTGTTCCCAGAGAACGTAGGCCAAAAATACCAGTGAGGAAATTGGCTCATGCTTATCCAGAAGTTGGTGATTGGTGATGGATTTTTTTAATAATAGGAATTATAAAACTTTGCTTAAAACTCTATGGAAAAAACCCCAGAGACCAAAGATCTATTTCATAATAGTAACAGAAAGAGATGGAAAATTCCCAAAGAGAAAACCTGCAGGGGCCTAGCTGAGTGACAGGAAGTCAGGGGAACTTAATAAGGGCCCAGACACACAGCCCTTGCAAACCAAAGAGCTCTAGTGGCAGGAGAAAAATCACAAACTTTCAGCGAGTCAGAAATGTTGCAGAGAACCACTGAGAATTAGAGTAAATGAATTTAAGCTGAGCTTTTCAAAATGAGGGACAGATATACCATTTTAGATTATGACAGGGCTACAACTGTGGAGACCATGAGTCACTCACGTAGAGTGGCTTTGGCAGGTCAAGCTTTTAACCATAGATTCTGCTTTTAACCTTAAAATCTACTTTCCAATCTGCTAATCTTTCTAGCACTATCAGCCACTCTACCCTTCCTCATGTGACATATGTGATGGGGAGGAATACAGCAGACTGGACAGGGTCAGCCGTCACACCGCTCAAGCTGGAACCCCAACTCCAGTGCTTAATAAATACTTACGGCCACTATTTTTCACTTGTTAAGTGAGAATAAGAATTCATCTCTTTAAATGCCATTTTGAGAATAAAGTAAGAAAACACCAATTAAGCCAACAGCCGCCACCATACCTCAAAATGATAGGTTCTCAGTAAGAGCTTGCTATTATTCAAAAGCAACCAAATTCTACTCTATAATTCTCCCACAGATGATGATTTTAAGCATTTTAGCTGGTGTCTTGGCCCATGTTGGAATTCTAAGCTGAGCAAGCCAGGAGGATGGCAATTTTTTTTCTTCCCCTCTTTTTTTTTCTTTTTTTCATACTGGGAATCGAACTCACAACCTTATGCTTACCAGGCAGGTGCTGCACTGCTGAGCTACATCCTCAGCAAGGGTGACAATTTTGGGCCCAGCCTGGGAAAATTAGTGACTTAGTAAGATCTTGTCACAACATAAAACCTTAAAAAAAAAAGAGCTATGGATTCATTTACCTATAAAAGTCTCCAGTCTATACTTCTTTATGGTTGAGTAGTACTCCATTGTATAAAAAGATCAAAACATTTTATGTTTGGGTCGTTTCTGAGATTTAGCTATTACAAACTGTGCTGCTCTACACATGGGTGCACATATATCACAAACATATGTATGATGTTTTTAATTCTGGGAAAATCTCAGAATTAAAATTATCCCATAAGGAGACTAGCTGGGATGAATGGGACCTCTAATCCTAGTTTTCTGAGGAATCTCTACACTGACTTCCACAGTGGTTGTACCAGTCTGCACTCCCACCAACAGTGGAGAAGGCTCCCTTTTCCAGTAGCCCCTCCAGCATCTGTTAATGGTTGATTTCTTGATGATAGCCATTCTTTCTGGGATGAGATAGAATGTTAGCGTTGTTTTAATTTGCATCTCTCGAATGACCAGTGACCATACCAAGTAAAATAAACCAGACACGCGTGTAAATGTCATATTGTCTCCCTGGTGTGAGAAGCTGAATGAGTAAATAAGATCCAAAATGTACAATAGATACTGTAAAATGGGAAAGACATCAAAAAGAAACAGAAAGTAGGCTGGAGGAATGGAGAAAAGAAGAAAGGGAAAAGCAAAACAACAAAATAACAACAACTATATATATTTATATATGATAGTTAAAATAGTTATACTACTAATTTCTCTTAGTTCATTGAAAAGAAAGGTTTGTGCTAATACTATTTGGAGAATTAAGTGCCTATATCTTGTACTCGGTGTAACTAACTTAAAGATAACAATATGCAATGTATTAACCATTGTTGCCCTCTAATTATCTTGTTTTGAAATTTTGTTTCATTTTTTTCTCCTTAAAATAGAATTTTTTAAAAATACATAGTTAAATAAAAAAAGAGCTATGGATATAGCTCAGTGTGAAGTCCCTCAATACCCAGTACTACCAATAAAAAAAGAAGAAAAAAAGAAAAGACAGGAAGGAAGGAGGAAAGAAGGAAAGAAATATAAATTGAAAAATTTTTGCTTCTAGCCATGAGAAAAAAACAAAATTCATTCATCCTCCTACCATAGAAATTAGAAGTCAAGCTGAGTGGAGTAGTGTACACCAGTAATCCAGCACTTGGAAGGCCGAAGCAGGAGGATTGCCATGAGTTCAAGGTCAGCCTGCACCATATAAAGAGACCTTGACTGAAAAAACAAACAAAAAATATTAGAAATGGATGAACTAGATAAACCACTGCTCCCAGACACTGAGCCACAGGTAACACAGGACTGTTCACTTAATAAATAAAAACAATAAAAACAATAGAGGTGAGCCCTCAGCTTGCACTGGCTTTTTCTCTAAAGGAAACTTCTGGATCCATTTGCAATGAAGAGGAACTGGGTCTCAGAGTAGGGGCCGCACAGATCGAAGTTTGGAGAGGCTAAGGCAGCTCAGCTTTTGAGAGCAGAATGTTGAGAAAAAAACGGAGTTGTGAGTGTAAAGATCCTACAACCAAGAAGTCAGTTTGGTATATGGTAAACTGCCCATCTGAATATATGAAGCTTCACGGAACTGGGCAATGAAAAACTGTCAGAGTAAGGGTAATTCTGGGGAGCTATAAACTGAGCTTTCCAGAACTGACATGGGGCTAGTAACACACTGGAGCACATGAGTGTTCAGTACCAACCTCAAAATAGGCACAACTACCATCAGGAATAAAGTAATCTTGCACTCACCTTTAAAATCAAGCCACAAAAGGATCAAAATTATTCACAAGTAACTTAACTTCCATACTACCTACCAACACTCATTAAAGGAATAGGAAAAAGACATAGAGCCTAACCAATCAAAAATATATTAAATGATGTAAAATTTTAACATCCATCATCTAATAAAAAAATGCTGGTCATGCAAACAAGCAGCTCCATAAAAACGAAAAAACAATCATGGAATATAAATCAACCCGGCTGTGTTGGAGATGGTAGATTTACAGATAAAGCATTAAAAATGCCCCGTGTATTCAGAACTTGAAGGAAACATAAACACAGAGAGAGAAATAGAAGTTATAAAAGGACCAAATGAAATTTGCAGAAATGAAAAATACCACACATGAAATTACAATTTTACTGGATAGGATTAACAGCAATTAGATGCTAAGAAAAAAACAATAATGTTGACAACATAATAACAGAAACTACATAAAAGTTCAACAGGCAGAGTAAAAAAGATGAGAAAAAAAGAACTTCAAAGGCATAATAACAGAAATTATGTAAAAGTTAATCAGGCAGAGTAAAATAGAATAGAAAAAAAGGAACTTCAAAGAAGATATCAAGGTACATAACACATATAGACTTGGAGTCCAAGTGAAAGATTTCCTGACATAGGAAATATTCTTAAAGAAATATAGTGACCATTGCTAAATTCCTATATCTTGTTTTGAAAATTTATATAGCTAGTGTTATCTTGTTGTTGTTGTTTTTGCCATTTTGCTTTTGTTTTTTTTTAGGTTTGTTTGCTTCTTGACTTTTCTGTTTTTTCTTTTTTCTCTTTAAAATACTATACAATAAAATAAAAATGGTGCTCAGAAAATTTCTAAATTTGATAAAAATTACTACAAGCAATTAGAGAAACTATAATCAAGAAAAAATGTCAGGCAGGCAGAAAGAATGGACTAGAGGAAAGAAAGAAAGAAGGCCCACCACGACCCATTAAAAGTGAACTGCTGGAAAACAGAGTGCACTGTTTAACTCTCCCATTATGGAGGCGAAGCACCAGAAACCACAGCTTGAAGGAGGAAAAACTGATTTTGAGCTTCAAGGCAGGAACATGGCAAAGAGACATGGCAAAGGAAAGCCACTTACCTGATGCTGGCCAGAGAAGGATGAGCCTGGGAGAGACAGGAAGCTAGAGCCAGAGCCAGAGAGGGAAAAGGAGAGGGAGGAAGAGCTACACCCGCCAAATTCATGCCCCAGTTACCCTTCTTCTCCCCTCCCAGCCTCTCACAGCGTGTTCAGCTAGGAGCCTCAAACGTCAGTGGATGAACCCACTAATGTCAGTACAGCATCCCCGACCCAGCTGTCTCTCTACAATCTCTTAATTCAGTCAAATTAGCAGTCTGGCGCAGAGATAAAGAGAAAGTTTTGGAAGTACTAGGAATAAGCAGTTAGAACAGTGAATGTTAAAATACGATACCATTTCGAATAACGTCGTGACAATTCACCGCAGTTTTGTTCACAATAGTATAAAGTGAAAAACAACCCTTCCTGTCCTTGATTAAGTAAAATTCATTTCATCGATACAAAGGGAGATTGCTCAAGAGAAAATAACGTTTACAAAACATGGATGTACCTCAACTACATTTATGCCAAAAAAAGCTAAATACATGAGAGTCTATGCTATTTCATTCAATTTTTATGAAATGCCAAAGGAGTGAACTTAGTATATGGTAAAAATATAGTTCTAAAGTTTGGGTACAGATATGGAAGGGGAAAGGAAACAACTAAATTTGGGAGATTGTTAAAGATATCTTTTATTTTGACATTGTTTGGGATTACAGTAAAAATATTCATCAAAACTCATGGAGCTACATCAACAAATATTTTGTCTTTGGTAATCGATACCACAATAAAGAAGATTAGAATTTAAGATGAGATGTGTCATTCTTTACTCACTTAACTACAGCCCCGATGAGGCATTCCCACAGGGCAGAGCCCACTGTGTTCAGATACAAGGCTAGGGTTAAGGTAAGCAAACCAGGTCCAGATAAAGATTTAGCAGAACTCCTTCTGTTTATCACCTCAACCCTGAATTGTTCATCACTTGCTTAAGAGCATCTCTGTGACACTCAACTCACTTCACTGTGGGCTGACTTCTATCTACACCAGTTTCCCTGAAGCTCATCAGAAAGAATCTCAAATATGTGTCACCTCTTTTCCATTGTCCCTCAACATTGCACCTCAGCTCCTTTTACAAGTGTTACCTGAGAAGCCTCCCTACTCCTCCATCCCTCTCAATTCATCCAGTTCTAGTCCACTGGAGCCCTCACCCTCGGATAAGAATGCCCCTTCCAAATTCTCAAATCACTATCTTTCACTGACTGAATAAAATCCAGATTCCTAGCTTGGTTTCAGAAAAGGCTCTGCTTCCTTCTGCATAAATGTCCCCTTTTTGCTGTAATCTCCAACTACTCATCTAACTACCGCAGGACATTAGCACTTTCCTGGAATACACTTTGCACTGTATACTACATGTCTAACCTTTGTTGTTTATGACTGTATTAGTCTGCTCAGGCTCCATAGTACCACAAAGTGAGTGGCTTAAACAATAGAATTGTGGGGGGGGGGGTTCTAGATGAGTGAGTTCAAAGTGTCAAGAGGGCTTGTGTCTCCTGAGGTTTTCCTGAGGTTGTAGATGGTGGTCTTCCTCTTGTGGCTTCACATGATTTTTCTGTGTGTCTCTGTGTCCTAATCACTCTATTTTATAAAACTGGCAGTTGTATTAGATTATGGCCCACTCTAATGACCTCATTTTGTTTAATCAGCTCTTTAAAGACTTTATTTCCAAATACAGTCATATTTTGAGATACTGAAGGAAAGGACATCTGCATATAAAATTTGAGGGAGACATAATTCAGTCCATAACAATGACCATTGTCTGGATAAGTCTTTGTTCCAAATTACAACCAATCCAACTTTACCCAGCCTCAAAGACCGATTTAGCAGTTACCTTCATCTCAGTGTTTTCCATATTGGCAAAGTAGATAGGCTCACTCATTACTCTGAGCCCCTATAATATTTCATTTGCATAACTGTCAGTCTGTGAATCAGATTTTACTTTTCATTAAAATCACTGGTAAGATTTCTTCTCTCCTTTCCTAAATTAACAGTTCTTCACAGCCAGAGAATGTGTTGTTTTTACTATGGGATCTCCTCCGACCACTAATACAGAGTCTGGCCTTAGTGTAGTATTTTTGGAGCTTGGAAAATCTTTCTCTCATTCCAACCTTTACTTTCTGATCAATTTTATTATTTCACATACAGCATTGATTTCAGATTAAGTACAACATCTTGCTAAGTGAAACAATATTTTATATTTTCAAAGTAGATTTTATTTGTGAGAAAACAAAGAATATTGGGAATTTGGATGCAAATGAAGGTTAAAAAAAGGAATATAAACATTTATTAAAGATTTATATTATAAGATGAGACTTTTTAAAGCTTTTATTCATTTAACCCTCCAGACAATGCTAAGAAGTAAAATATATCTTCCACACTTTACCCAAATAAATAAATAGAAAAAGAAAAAGAAATCTAAGTCCAGGGAAGTTAAGTGAAACGCAGTAAGTAGTAGTTAGTTGTGGTAGCACAACCTAATTTTGATGCAGGCCCCTCACTTCCTGAATCCTTGACCAGTGCCCTCTTTCCAACCTGTCCCATTCATTTGTAGTTTTGATAGTACTTACCTTAATAATATGTGGTATATATAAGATAAAAGACATTGTTTTAAGTGACTCATAGAGACATTCATTTAATTTGCGGAAGGACCTACATTAGTATCATTGTTGTACCTATCAGGACCCTGAGGCGTGCAGATGTTAAGTAATTTGCCTAAGGTGTGAGTGCCAAGAAGTAGAAGATCCGGACTTTGTCACATCCTAGATTCTGACCTGCCTCTGACTAGTTGCAGAGCTGCTGCCCTAAACCTCCTCCTTCACTCCTTTCTTCCCAGGCTGCTAACCTCATGGGTATCCCAGGTTTTCCTAGATTAGCTCCGTCCTTGAAATTGTCACATTGGTGTCTTACTAGTAGTGACTCCAGAGAGAAGTCAAGCATGGATGCATGAATCCACTTCAACTTACTCAGTTTCTTTCCTCAGGCTTTGCCTGGTTTGTGTAACTACTGAAGTAATAGGCCTGAGACTCACTCTTTTCACCGTCCGGAAAATGCATTTCTCAGTCCACATGCCAACACACATCCCATCTCAGCCCAAGCTGGGATGACAATTGGGTTTTATTTTTCTTAACAAAGGTGAGTATCACATGTCTGTTGGTCTCCACAGGTTACCTTTTGGCTTTGCTTTTATGTTTAGCTTTTTTTAAAGAACAAAATATAAATTGGGAAGTTGTCTGAAATGCTGTTATCAATTATTTACACTATTTCTGTGCAAACATTTTTCCCAGTTTCTGCTAAAAGACAAGAAGGCATTTTACCAAATGTTTTACCTGTGGCAACTCCCTTCTATTTATTACTTCTGAAAAAGCAAATTTAACTTTGCCAAAAACAATAAGAACCACATTCAGGGAACCACACCTCTCCTTCTGGTTTCCATGGGTAGGTGGGAGTACATTTTTTTTTCAATGACTCCCTTTATTCACTTTGCTTTGTGGAGATACCATAATTCCTCTAATAGGTAAATTTGACAAGAATTCTGGGTCACATTCTGTTCTTCTTTTATACTGATTTGAACTGCCTTCAAGGATAAGAAAGGGAACTAACCTCAAATTTGTATGACTGCTTCATAGCTCAGAAGACAGGGTTCCTATGAAATTTCAAACTGACACTGGATTTTTAAAAATCACATAAGCCAGAGAAACTTTCTTAGGTGGATGTTCTCTTAGCTCTATACAATTTCTTGACTGGACTCAGTGCCAGTGGGCTCAGTAGGATAAAACCCAAATGTCTTCTCACAAGATCGTGGAGTATCATGGAGTATTGTAATCCCAAATATTGAGTACTAGAATCCAAGTAGTGTAATTCCTTTTTTATTCTTCCTCACAATCCAAAAAGTTGTATTTATAAACCCATTGAAATGTTATTAGGATCCCAGAAAGTTAATTCCAATCTACCAACTCCAATGCAACCCATGGCGAGAATAAAGACACCAAGACATATTCAAAGTTAAGAGCAGCCCAGGGATCCTAAGCCTGATCCAAGTGAGGACATACAGACAAAAGTCCTGATCTAAGCCCTCTCCCAGAATTTATTATCTTGTGAAGAAGGGGGTGGTTCAAGGATGAGTGACAGGGAGGATGGTGGGAACTCCATGAGTAACATGAGGAACTACTAGCCTGGTGAAGCGTAAAGCATCTTTGCAAAATGCAGGGAGAATGACATGTGGAATGATCAATCTACATAATTCAATTAAGGTAGCAATTGAGTTGTTTTAGGAGGCTGTTGCTTCGCATCTGATGTGTAAACTTTTATGCCCTGGGGACTCATGGCCTCTTTACCTTGAGGCTCATACCCAGCTGACATTCCTGGAGTTGACTGGCTCTGCCATCCCACTGTGCTCATTCATACCTTTTATAGAGAGCACTATTTGAGGAAACGGGAGACTTAGAGATTACATACCAGTACCTCTTCTAACCTTATTTGCAGTGCTTAGGGCCAATTGAAAAGAGAAGGAAATACTATATATACAGTCCACTCTGTACATATCAGTATGTGGAAACAAGCCTCGATATAATCAGTGTTGCAACAATTGTTCTGCATTCAAGAGGAGTCACTCAGTTTATCTCCTACAATGGAGTAGGTGACTGTCAGTGACCTGTACATAGTTTACACACATCCCAGTAACACAAACCCATATGAAAAATGGAAACTGAGAGGTTCTAAATGCATATATAGAGGGCAAAGAACTGAAATAAGACCAGTGACTAGAGCAGCCATCATTTATTTTCCAAACATTGCTGGAAGGGAGGAAGAGCTCAACAGAGTATTTGTAAGAAAAAAAGCTCATGTGGAGACAAAAATTGTTTCTTAAATATGCAGTGTGACTGAAAAACAAGGTGCATGTTTAAATGTTAAAGAATTTATTGTAGTAAAAACACATTGTCATTAATTCTCCTCAAAATACTCCCCTGGCTTCCTACACCCTTATTCCATCATTCTCAATGCTTTCTGAAGCAGTTCTGACAGTCTTTCTTGAGTGTCTTCAGCTGCACTGTTATGGCTGCCTCATGCTCCAAATTGATTCGAAACATTTCCCTTTTCATAGTCACTCTGACTTTGGGGAAAAGCCAGCAGTCACATGGTGCCTGATCTGATGAATAAGGTGCACGTGGGCACGCTGAGTCTGCCTTTCTGTTGGGTGGCACTCAGCAGCAGCATTCACCATATTTTAAATTGTATTTCATAAAGACACTCACAAAAGAGGACTTCCAGAACTGCTTAAGAAGTTATCAAGAATGATGGCATGAGTCTGTTTGAAGCAAGAAAGAATAGTTTGAGGGAATGACTGGTAATATGACTTTCACTGCAATAAATTTCTTAAAATTTAAACATTCACTATGGATTTTGATCATACCTTATACATGACCAGTGCAGAGTGTCAGTATTAGGCGCTTGTGGGAAAGAACATATCTGCTAACTGTGTTTAAGTTCATACGTTGTGACTTCAAGACAAGTGGCATTTCCGCTATGAGAAGCTAGGAATCCTCTCAGAGATCACTAAGTTTCTGGTGCTGTCTTACCAGCACTAATTCAGATAATGCAAGAAGTCTACTTAATGTTGGAAGTTCTTTTCTGCTCAAGTTCTAAAAACTATGAGCAAATATAACACTTACGGAACATAAGTACTGGGAGAGACTAAGACAGAGTGACTAGTCAAGGCTGAAAGCCAAGCAGACTTGGGACTTCTAAATTCCAGAGAGAAGTAAACATGCCTATTGCATCGCTGCACTGTCAGGGCTGGTATGCCTCCTCTGGCGCATGCCCATAAGAACAATGAGGAAACCAGCTCAAAGCATGTACCCTGCAAGCAGCTCTTCATAAGAGGAAGAAAGTAACCAGGTTGAACATGCCCAGTTATTCTCCAGGATTACAGGCAGAAAAGCCTATGAAAAATTCATATCTTCAAGGAAAGCAAGAGTTGGGAAAACGATGCTCCCATCTGGCCCAGCATGAGGCAAACATTCCCTTTGTTTTCCTATTTCCTACTTCTAATCGGTCATAAAATTATTTTACTGTACTGTAATTTATGCCAAGGAACTCACTTCATATCTTTAGATTTTTGTATTTTTGTAATCCTGCAGTCTCATGGTACAGTAATTTAGAGCAGTGTCAGCCCCTCATGTGCCAGTGACAAAAAGACCATACTGAGTGGTGGTCTTGCTTTTCCAGTGCATGGTTGATTTTAAACAATTCATGCACTATTTCCTGGTGGCATATCAGCATACTCCATCACAGCTTTTCAAGTCATCAAAGATAACCAACACTCTCTATTATTAGTTTGATGGGCAATAAAAAATTTTCAGTGGCTTTCAACTTCAGGAATCTGAACAAGGAAGCAAGCACATCACTTATGCCCTTTGCTGCCCCAGGAGGTAGATTTCCAAATCCCCTTGTTCTGTCTGTATCTGTCTGTATCTCCCCATGTGTTTCCATATATATTGGTCCCTCCGTCAATAATCATACATTATTTAGCTTCACAACCTCACAAAATCCCTACTATAGTAGGAGACTTGTCTTATTTTTACAACTTTACTGTGCTTATTGCTGAGCTAATTATATAAAAATAATCTATAACATTTTTAAAAAATGCAGTCGACACAGCAAATTTCAATGCAATGGACTTTGATGTAGTGGACTTAATCCCAGGGGAGGGTGTCCATAGACCTGCAAGAAAAATGGCCTGTTCTTCTACATTGGACAGTGCATCAGGGATACAGATGATCACTGATGAAGTCCCACCTGGATCTCATGCATTACCTGTGATACCTGCCATAGCATTTGCTAACCTGACCTGCCAATGTTAAAAAGGTAAACCAAGCTGCCAACTTAAAATTTTCTCCTAAGTTAATCTTTTTAAGGTTTCTCACATCAATAGAGCTTTAGAAGCATTAATGCCTACAATTTTGAATTTCAGAAAACATGCAATTTTCTCAAATTTTGGAATCCTTTTAAAGGAATTTTCTTTAAAATATTCTTAGTAAGCCATCAACTTTCAAAAAATGTTTACCTTTTTGAGTTCATATGGATTTGTTTCTTAAAACTCATCAAAAAGTCTTACAGAAGACAGCCTCTGATCAAGTGATGACAATGAAATCTCTTCTTCAATGCCAAGAAAGTCTGAAGTGCTTTATTTATTCTGACCCCACTTACTGACAAATCTAAAGTTGATTAAAATGAATTTAAATACCTGCAGAAATGTGTAGACTTTTCAAAAGAGTAAGACAAAAGAAGAAAAGCAGGAAGAAGGTATTACCCACACAGTTGCAAGTGGGCCTCATACATCTGTTGCCAACCTTGTGTAGGAATCTGTCACTGTTTGTGTGGCTGTTTGCTTTCAGGATAGTGGAAATTAATAGCCCAGATCTGTAGAAAAAAAAGATTGAATTAAAAGTAAGAGGAAAAATATAAGGAACAAGTTCTGACAAAGTCAAGGCAGTCTCCTGAACAAGCAAAAAACAAATAGGGAAAGGATTCCAGTTTGAGTAGCTGAAGAGAGAACACTCTGATACAGAGGTTCAGGGTGACCCAGCCACAAAAGCAAGAGGCCAGCACTTAAGGACTAGCTCAGGTGGACCAAGGTCCACTTGATCAATATCTTAATCTTGATCTCCTTGCTCAGGTCAAATTCTCATGACTCAAGGGTCAATTTTGTTCCCATGGGAGGAATTCTCAGCATTTGAAGGGAAAACTTGGAGACTCTGCTAGAATCCAAGGTGACCATAGGTTTAGAGTAAGGGAGACTTCTGCTCGTAGGTATTCTTAATCTTGGAGAGCAATGAGATAGGGTGACTAAATTTATGCTAATAGTCTTGTTTGGCCAACTTTTAGACAGTCATACCCTAAATAAATAACATGTATTATGTAGAACTGAGAAGCATTTAACCCAAAGTTTCACAAAACAAAGATTAAGGCACTTGTAGGTCATGAGAAAAATCATGGTTTTTAGTAAAAACCATTTTAAAACCCTTGTCTGTCTTAGAAGATAGCACAAATTATGCTTTTGATAACAGGTTAGGGGTCCAAGAGTTTTTTCTCTGTCCTTGTGGTGGTCTCTGATTATGTCATGTCTGTGTCAAATCAAATACTTCTTTTGCCAGATGATAAAAATTATTTTGGAGCACTCCTTGCCCTACTAAAGAATGAACAAAGAGGTATGCAGGGATGATGAAATAAATATCAGGAAAGGTAGATAGAGAAGATAAAAGCAGACTTGATAACAGATATCCTTGGTGCTCTTATTATTCTCTATATAGGGAAATATTTAATATCCTTTTTTCCTATCCTTTTTTGGTTGAAGTGTTGTATCTTAGACTAAGTAGCTACAGATAACTGTGTTCGTCATTTGGGTAAGACTTAGACAAAACTGTGGAAAGGTTTTGGATATGTTTCTTTAAGTGTTTGAGAGATTCATAATTATGATCCAATGAAGTTTGCTTTTTTTCAGCCTCCTTGGGAATAAAAAGCCAGATGTGTCTCTACATTTCCATGAAATCATAGCTGCCTTACTGTGTGCATCTTTCAAAAGCTTAAAAGGAGTTACGGGTTCTGTCTGGATAGACCCTTCAAAGCCTCCTTCAGTCATAGGGGCAGGCTTCTAGGATGTTTGATTGATTCAATGCTGGGATTATGGGTGTGAGTCCTATACCCACCATGGGGCAAGTAGGCTGCATACAATACAAGGGAAAGAAAGAGGCTTGCTCTTGCACCCTTTTCTCTTTTCTCTTGTTGCTTTTGATATCTTTTGCTAACATGAACGGTTCTTCCTCTGCCACACCATACTGTTTTGGAGCCAATTGATTATGGACTGAAAGCTCCACAAACTGTGAGCTAAATAAACCTTTGCTTCCTTCATTTTGAGTGTCAGATATTTTGTTCCAGCAATGCGAGAAAAATAATCAACATAGAATGTGGTACCAAGAGTGGGGTCATTGCTGTGATTCTACTTGACAATTTGGTTCAAGAACCCTTGGGGATGGCTTGTAGAAAGAGTTTGGAAAGATTTGGAGAAGTTGCCTGAAAGAGTAGTGCTGGAACACCTGAGGTTGTTCCACATGGGAGATTCTTGTCAGACCTCAGAAGACAAGAAGGCTGATAAAAAGCCTGCAGGTAAAGACCAGGCTTGAAAGGTTTCTGCTGGGAAGAAGGACAGCATTGGTTGTTGGAGTCTGGATGATGTATATTATGGTTTGGCAGAAAGTTTGTCTGTATTTTGCTCATGTTCAGAGATTTTGCCCAACCCTAAGATTAACAGCAATAGATTAATTAATCTGGCGAAAGAAATTGCAAGGCAATTGGATGTTGAGGCAGTGGCACGACTACAGTTGGGGGCTTTTAGCCAGATCTATGTAGAGAATCAAGAGCAAAGAGGCCAGCAGAATGATTTAAAATGTTTTGAATCTGACCAGAAAGGAAGCTCCACTAAAATGGTAGACTGCAAAGATAGAACTGAGGAGATCTTGATTGCAAAGAAGGAACAAGAGAATATAAAAGAAGGCCTTGATTGCTAAGAAGGAACAAGAGAATATAAAAGATGGCCTAAGGGAATCACAAGAAATGACAAGTCTCTACACTTCGCATTCTCAAAACTGCAAAAGTGAAAAAATTCACTTTGAGGAGAAATCTGCAGAGCATTGTGTTCTAGAATTGCAGCAGCCATACCAGGTTCCAGAACGGTGCTGGCCTAGAGAATCTGTTTCTTGAAATTGGATTCAGAGTGCCCAGCTATGCAGGCACTCAGCCCCTGCAACCAAGAGAGAAAAAACACTGAGAAGTGGACCTTGGCATCATTCACATGGCATTGGTTTTAGAAGCACACAAAATGCAAGAATTCTGAGGTTAAAAAAATTCCACACATATTTCAGAGGAAGACTTGGGAGACCATGTATTACGCCCCTGAAAAAGTAATGTGTGAAGCTGTTAGAGTGAAATCAAAGGTTCAGTGGACACCCCAGAAGTTTGAAAAAGCCAGGAACATGGATCATCTAAGGAAAGCTACAAGGATTGAGCAGGGTGGGCCTAAGAAAGAAGCCATGGGAGCTATAACCACTCGAAGTGTCATAGGGGTGGAGCCACACAGGCCTTTTGGAGCTCACAATTTGCCGCAGATTGCTTTGGATGCTCCACTTAGAACTACAGGACTTAATGTTTGCCCTGTTGGATGGTGGACTTCCTTTGGTCCCGATCCTATGTATCCCCCTGTTTGTACCTTTTGGAATGGTAATGTTTATCTTGTACCACTGAATGTTCAAAGTGTTTAACTTTCTTTTAATTTGTAGAGGGGCTGATAGCTTAAGAGTTTGTCTTATATCTCAGAGATGAGACTTACGCTTTTTAGCAACGCTAAAACTGTTAGGATTTTGGTAACTCTTAGAGATAAACTAAATGCCTTTTGCATAAATGATATGCATGAGTCTTTGAGAGGCCAGGGGAAGAATATTATGCTTCATGTCTGGATGTTCCTCCAAAGCCTCATGCAGTCATGGGGTCAGGCTTCTAGAATTTGTGATTGATTCATCGTCCAACGCTGAGATTATGGGTATCAGTGTTACACCTGCCCTGCAGAGGGTAATCTACATGTGATGTAAGGGAAAGAAAGATGCACGCTCTTATGCTCCTTCCTTTTTGCTCTTGTTGCTTTTGTCACCATGAATTGTTGTTACTCTGCCATACCACCCTGCCTTGGAACCAGCTAATCAGGGACTGAAACGTCCACAAACTGTGAGCTAAATAAATCTTTTGTTTCTTAATTTGAGGCATCAAGTATTTTGTTCCAGCAAGGAGAGAAAAGTAACCAATATGAAAAAGAAAAAAATACAATGTGTAATTCTCATGAAATAAAGGCATCTTCATGCCTTTCTGTTTGCTACTTAATTTGGAAAGCTCATTTTACATTAGCTCTTCATGGAACGAAGTTTGAAAATCCACCAGTGACAATAATGTTCTGTATGGAGGTCATAAGGTAGGGATAGAGTGCTTGAATATACTTTGATTTTTCCTCTCTGCCATCTTTTGAGAACCAAACATCATTAGAAGTTCCAATAATTGCAGTACAAGCAGTACTTTCATAGCGGCCCTTCATCAGCCTCCTTGAAGGGAAATGTCTAGTTCTTATTTATAATAACATAATAATGTGACTTTGAAAGAAGCAGTGTGACTGTAGACTTTGTTTTTTTTTTAATAGATCCTGCTTTTTACGTTCTAAACATAGAGAGTAGAAGCCTGTTGAATGCTGTTTAGATAAGAAGTACGGAGAGCAAGCTCATTAATGCGTCCTGTCTTCTGGGATATGAGCTAATATCCTTGCCTGCTGGCACTAACTCTCTTCTTTTCCTAGGAGAGGAAAGAAAAATTAAAAAAAAGAAAACACCAGTTCTGTGCTTTTTAACTTGATTGTCTCCTTCTTATTTCATTCTTCAAATGAAAAAGGACAAGGTCCTTTCTGCTGAGTCAAGACTTTTAACAAGTTGGAGAAAAATCCCTATTTATTCCCTTCCAGTTTGGAGGAGATGCTGAGCAATCCTGATAGACTAATTTAGGTAACTTTTCAGGTGTTCTGACTGGAATGAGAATTGCTGGAGAAATTCAGAAAATGTGAGCACTTATCAGAAATGCAAATGTGGCATTTGTTCAGTCTAACATGAATACATGAATAGCCCTGCCCAGGCAACAGCAAAAGAGACAATTAGAATGCAGTCAGAGTCCCAAGAATTTACCCTTTCATCGAGTTACTATAACATTCTACCAAAAAAAAGAAGAAAGAAAGAAAGAAAAACAGTAAAGAAAAGAAAATGAAAGAAAGAGGAGAATATATGCGGCTTTGCTTCAGTTCCAACGCAAAATTACCAATTTGGTATGGGTTTTATTTCAACTAAAAAAGTCTGTTATTGTGCAAGTATTGGCCAAACAAGGTAGCAATAAAGGAATTTTATGCCCACACTTGCTGCGTTATGGGTTTTTTCAGCAACGAACACAGGTCAACCAATGTTAAAAGTGACAGTGGGTGTTACTCTCTTCAGAGGACTGTCGCAGAATAGTCATGTTTATTGCTCATCATTTTTCAATGATTGTATGCCATAATTTGGTAGATGAACAAAATAACTCTGTGGCATGCATGCATGTAAATAAATTAACCATTAAGAACCAGCAAGTTGTAATTATCTTTCCCTGTGAATGTACTAAATAGTTGCAGTCAGTGAAATGGATGAGAAATTGCATCAGATTGCAGTTCCAGTGTGAAGAACAGACCAACTAAAGCCAGACTTGGGTGTGAGGGAGCTTGACGGGGAGTAGAATGCAGTCAACTCCCTGGCATGTTTTAGACCTAAAAGTGACACTAGGTAAGCAACATATGGGTCACTTTTCCTTCCTAAGGGAAAGTGCCTGTTAAGATGAAGGTATAATAAATGGACACTTAGGGTATCTTACCGTTCCCTTCCTTAGTGCCTCCAGGCTCCTGGGCTTGAAAACTATTGCAAATACCAAAGCATTGCACCAGATGCTTCTGGACGCAACCTTTCATTATTGAGAAGATTATTTCAAGTATTAAGACTAACTGAGAATAAAGGGGGCTTTAAAAAGGATGTGGTTTCTTTTTTTTTCTCTTAGAGAGAAAATGGACTTAGGAAAGCATTTACTTCAATTTTACTGACTTAATGGTTAGATTTCAGTGGTTTAGATTTTCCAGCACCTTCTTTAACATAAGAGAAAAAAGAATACAAAAAGAATACCCTTGCAATATTTACTGATTTTCAGTTGAGTAGGGATAATTTTGACTTTTCTGCGTATGTCACTTTAACTGGGAGACAGTGCTACCCTATCATCTTTATTTCTGGTATCTGTGGGCATCTTATTTCTGCAGAAACCTCAATGCAAAGGCGATATGGGCTTTAGTTGTCAACAAGCCCTGATCAAATATGGTTTCTGTCACTTATAAACTGGTTGCTTGCAAATTAAACTTTTTTGACTTTTGGAGCTTGTTTCCCCATATAGATAATGTATCTATGAAATCTATGTATCCACCTATCTAGTTATCTATCTATCTATGTCTTCACATTATTTAAACCTCTTGATGTATGTAACACCTAGCATACAGTACTTGCACAATAAATGGCTACTGATGTTGTTGGTCTCACAATTCAGAAACCTGTTCAGTTAATTTGCTATTCTCAGCACAGGGCAGGCTGATGTAGAACTGAGGCGTACTGACTCCCTGCTTTACATCAGGCACTCTGACAAATGCCTTCATGTGTGTTATGTCATTTATTTCTCGCACTACTCCATTTCACATAATTGCCACTTCGCAGAGAGACAAGGTGAAGTTCGGGGAGTGGATGATTTGCTCAGAGACCGTGTTATTACTCCCACCTATGGCTGGAATTTGAGCCCATGCCTTCTAAATCCAGATGAGAGCTCTTTTTCTGATATGTCTTCAACTGTACGTACCAACCAAGATTAGTTGTCTTGGATGAAAATATGAAATACCAAGCCTTATCTAGGATTATTGCTATGATTTTCTTGTAATTTATTATATCAGCCAGCAATCCTTGAACACAAGTAAGAGAAACACAAATTGCAGTGGATTATGCACAAAGAACAATTTGTTGGCTTATGCACAAAGAATAATTTATTTATTGACTACAAAAAATTCAAGAGAAGCTGGTTTGAGGCAGAAATGGAATCTGGGACCCAACCAAGTCCCCAAGCTCTTGGCTATACTGTTAAGTCTATCGGATTTTCTTCTCCTCTAACTCCTTTACTTGGAGATAGTATGACAGCCAGAATTTCCCCCACAAATCTCTTAAGAGTGGAAATAAAGATTATCTTGCCCCACAGAAATTCCAAAATTAAATCTCATTCAGTAATTTGAATCCCTGAACCCATCACTACCAGACTAGCTGAACAGAACTAGGTCATATACTCACTCTTGAAACTAAGGCTTTTGATGCCAGGAAGAATGGATGAATTTTTGCTCTTGCATGTGTTCAGCTTTTTGATTTTGAGTAAGATGCATTAGCTCTCTATTCCTCAGTTTCTCCATCTATGAAATGGCACAAATCATAAAGTCTGGAGAAAGACTAAATGGATTAAATAATGTATGGACAGTGCTAAAAGTGCATGGCACACAGTAATTTCACAGTTCATTAAATTTTGCTACTGAGCAGCCTTTTACAATTACTATGCCATAGTTTTCTTAAATTCAACATAATACTTTCTCCACCATGACTAACGTATGAAATGAAATAGGACATACGTGTGACATTTTGCAAAACTGTGAGACATTCATTCCACATGCGTCTTGTGTGCTGGCAGTATTCCTGCAGTTACACAAATCACATGCCCTTTACTCAAATTGCTTCTATCAAGTAAAATTTGTTCAACAAGACCTTTACAATGACATCGTTGGAATCATACCATCATTGCTTTTCCCCAGTAAACTGGTCTAGCACAAATTCATATTAGTCTGGGCACCAAAAGGGGACAACCGAGGTTTTAGGGAGATCATCTCTCCCCTTCACTCAAAACATCTAGTGGTTTCCTGTTTTACTCAGAATACATGCAAGATTCTCACCATAGCCTAGAAGCCGATAAAACTTGCCCTCCTAACTTCTTCTCTAGCTCATTGCATCACACTTGCTTCCCTTTGTCAAGGGCTTTATTTATACTGACATCCTTAATCTTTCTAGATAGGAACATGCCAGGTTCATCACTGCCTCAGTGCCTTTGCATATACTGTCAATTATTCCTCACAACCATGAAGTGGCATCTGGACAAATGTCACATTCTCTACAAAGTCTTTCTAATACATCTAAAATAGCATCCATCCCTTTAGATGCTCTCAATCCAACTTACCATATCATAGATTTTTATAAACATTCACTTTCACTTGGTACTTTCACTTATTCTTTTATTTGTACTCTCTTTCCCCTAAGTAGAATAAAAATTCCTTAAAAGAAGGAATTTTTTACTTTGCTCATTATGACTGTACCCTCGTTCCTAGAAGACTTAGCCTTCACATTAGAAATACCAATAAATATTTTCAGAATAAGTGAAATAATAATGTAAAAGTGTCTAATGTAAAACTTTGGATATAATCAATATTCAATAAATGTTGATTGAAAATGTTAACAGCTAAATCCTTAGTGAGATGTTGTTGGTAGTTACTAAATGTTATGGCAATAATAGCCGACAATTGCCCTTTTGGATATTTAGCTATCTGACATGAAAATTTCTGTCCATATGAAAATCTGCACGGGAATGTTTATGCCAACTTTATTTATAATTGCCAACTATGTAAAGAATCAGTATACTACTCAATAAATAAATGAATAAACAAACTGCGGTGCGTCTATACAGTGGAACACTATCGCGTGATAAAACAAACCAGCAATCCCTGAAAAGACACAGACAAAACTTACATGCATATGGCCAAGTGAAAGAAGTCAGCCTAAGAAGACTACGTGTTGTGTGTTTTTCTATAAAACTCACAAGCCTGACAGTTATTTTTTTCTTTTTAATCTCTTTGGCAGGGAGTTGTGGAAAAGGCTAACAATTGACTAGAGGAAGCACAAGCTGTTTGTGGGGCAGTGTGACTACTCTCCACGCCGCCATAACTATAGATGCACGACGCTCTGCAGCCGTCAAAACCCACTAAAGTTTATAGCGCAGAATGAACTCCAGTAGATGTGAATTAGAAGAGAGTCATTTAGATCTGAGGATCCTAGGACAAAAAGCAGAATGCACCACAACAGTTTCACTATATTCTAAATATAGGACACAACATAACACAAGAGCATTGGTGAAAAAGGGTTCTGACTTAACTAATTTTGAAAATAAATGGAATTCATGAAATCAAAAGGAAAAGAAACTGTGTATCAGTATGCACTGTGACTGATACAGTTGCACTCACGGGGATATGGGTTAAAAACTCTGGTACCATTAGATGTGTGCACTGAAATTGAACAGTGAAGTAAGTGGATGGCAGGAGGTAGGAGCCGGGTTTCTCTCTGCTGGAGTCAGAGTGTGCATGAAAGCAGAAGAGGAAGTTACAGTGATCAGTGTGGTCAGAGATTAGAATTAGAGATACCAGAATGAACTCACGTTTAGCTTTCTCTATATACAAATATTTATTTTCAGACATACCTTTAGTACATGTATATATGTAAATATATGCAGGCATGTTTTTTTTTTTTTGCTCTTTGCTAACAGAACTTAGAGAAAATCATACTCCAGTACCATAAGCAGGCTTGTTTGTGTGTGTGTGTGTGTGTGCACGTGCGCGTGTGTGTGTGTGTGTGTGTGGCACTAGGGATTGAATGCTGGGCCTTCTCACTCCCAGCCATTTCTATTTTCTATGTTTAATTTTAAGATGGTATCTTGCTAATTTGCCCAGGTTATCCTAGAATTGCAGTCTTCCTACATCAGTCTACCAAGCAGCTGAGATTACGGGCAGATCTGGGTTTTTAGTATCTTTCTCCAACAAAACAAACGAGGACACTGCATTAGCTCTTGTGTGCTAGAGTTAAAAAAATGGACTGAATAATTGATAACCAGCAGGAATATTTTCCTTA